>BROG01001731.1:0-30673 GCA_030159075.1 Atrina japonica | reverse complement strand
GTCTTCGAAAGCAAAGGGATACTCTAGGTCGAGGGAGATATTGTCAATAGCCTGGCATATATCCCCTGTGACGAACGAACACGACGGTCATTTTCGTTGTTGACAATTACTGACCGTACTTTAGTATCTAGTATCACTTGAGAAAGAAATTTGTCTGGAAATTTCTTAATCGCCCAGAATACTATCCAGGTTAAGAAAAATACTATTTAATACTAAAGTTGATATACAATAGCAAATAAGGATATACACAGACACAACATTCTTTCTGTGAAAATTGTTTGGGTAACCCACTTTTGGCACGTTTTCAATTGCAACTAATTAACTCAAACTTATTATTTGTATATGAATACCAAATTGGATCTGACCACATTTTCAACAAAAACATATGGGATTAATATTTTCCCCATTTTGACTACGTAGATTAATATACAATGGAAAACCCAGGTTTGGCACTTCTTCACTTGCAATTGATTAACTCAACCTAACATTTGTGTATGAACTCCGCTCTGGACCTGACCTTACTTTCACATATTATACAGGAATATAGGATTATTTTATGCCCCTGTATAGGTCTTATAGGTTACTGTACTTCAAGTGCAAGTAGTAAAAGTTGAAAAAACTGAAATAAATCTTTTGGTAAACACAGCTGATGCCCCTTTAATGCCTGTGTATAGATCTTATTTGTACAAGTAGTAAAAGTAAGAAAAATCCAAACACAGCTAATGCCCCTTTAATGCCCGTGTATATATTTATTTGTACAAGTAATAAAAGTAACAACAATCCAAATACATCTAATGCCCCTTTAACGCCTGTGTATATATTCATTTGTACAAGTAGTATAAGTAACAAAAATCCTAACACAGCTTGAGCTCATTTAATGAAAAATACGAGAAATGTGGAAGTTGACCGTTGTCCACTTTAACAAGACACATTAAGTTAAATAACAATTTTCTCAACATCAGAACAAGTTGGCGTCAACATAATTTTATCAGCATTGGAAAAGGGTGGCATAAAAGATAAAGGTCATACAAGACATGTAGACAGGGATGGCAAACTAAGGATAAAATATACAGGGACACTGATAAATAATTCATTAGATCATGCGATCCCAACTGGTGATTTGATTGGACCATATAAATATAAATTTCATAAACAATTAAGATGTTCTCTGCAGAACAGAATATAGTTATATATGTGCAAATATTAAATGGTTTAGCCATTGTGGGTTTATTAATTTTTATCATCCATAGTTATCACTCCTTGTGGCAGCAGTCAATTGTGAAGTGATTTGTTTTTGCGTAAAATGAGAAAAGGTTAACAATTGTGTCGTGACGTGATATCTATGTGTGAAAAGGACGTTGTTATCTCATGTAAAGACATGTTTTTCTGTAATCAATATCACACATTGCTGCACATCTTCAACTGAAATATAACCGGAACAGTCGTACTCGCGTCTAAGTATTCTAAACATAATACCAAAGTTATAATGCTCAAGCCGATCGTTTCTGTCAAATAGATTTCATTAGCTGAGCTCCAATTTTGAATTGATTTTCTAAAAGGGAAAATGGTATAATACAAGGCCAACTAATTCGTTCAACTGGTTTGTGATAATAATGGAACTCAAACTGGACAACAGTGATAGGATTCCATTGTCGAGATATTTGACACAAATTGCAATATATTATAAACTTCCGTTTTATATGTCATCATTTTTATAACAACATTCGCTTTGTGATTTTAGATATTTGCTTTGTTATTTTAAGATTGTCCTAATAGCATAAATAAAAGTTTAAATGATTTGTTTCTAAATTCAGCATACATCTTAAACTGTTTCATTCGATGTAACAATTTTCTTTCAAATTGCCGTCTTTACAAATATTCAAATCATGACCATAAAGTGTCTTTATCAGTTTCTTTTCATTCTCAATCTATTCCAATAAGTCAAATGTTCAATCATAGTATTTCTTGTTGATTTCGTCATATACTTTCATCGTGATTTGCGTTCTTAAAAAAAAAAACAAAAAAAAAAAAACAAACAAACAAACAAACGAACCAAAAAAACACCGCGTTGTAAATCTACTTCTTTGACCCAAACCGTGCTCTGGTGGTTCCACTATAATTTCACCCAAATATTCACAGCCTTCGTTCGTCGTATATGTCGGATTCCAGCTAACAGAAGCATACGGAGGTGACATAAACTTGACATGACTTTGATCTTCATTGCAATGTGGATTATCCGTCGATGTTTTCCTTTCTTCGTCAATATCAACAACAGTGCCATTTCTAGGTTTTGGGCTATAGGTTGTCATCCTCTTGACGTTCATGAACTGTAGTGTCTATTGTCCCACCTACAATAGATATCGATCCCGATCATGTGATCCGTGCATTTTGCAGCCTTATAATTATTTTATATGCAACAGGTATTATAAAGCCTAACGTCTATTTGATTGGTTAATGTACGGTAAACTGAACTATTTCTATTCACTTACTACGTAAATTTTATTCATGTGAAGGTTTGTGATGACATCACTTGGTGTTTGTGATGTCACTTGAATTTGAATGGGACAATCGAATAAAACATGTGTAGATAATTTTAAAATTTCGTTGTATCAAAATTCGGGATTTTGCTGAATTCAACATCTGATAAAGTAAGATGGAATGTTAATAATAATTTACAGTGTAAGTTGTATCAACACATACGCAATATTTACAATATGTTGTATGCACTTATTTCTGCGCAAGTATTTCACCTAGCTGGAACAATTTCGTCAACAGAAAACAAAATATAAACTTTCATCCTCAGTCATCAGAACATGTCGTTTGAATTAATATAGACCATATGATAAAACAAATCTGTTTTCATTCAGGTTACAGTTACGATATTCTATATGAATATTCCATTTTTGTTCGCTAGAGGCTCATACAGCGGAAAATTCAAAACTTGTATTATAAACTTGAGATGGATGCGCTCACGTGTGTGTGTGTGTGTGTGTGTGTGTGTGTGTGTGTGTGTGTGTGTGTGTGTGTGTGTGTGTGTGTGTGTGTGTGTGTGTGTGTGTGTGTGTGTGTGTTTGTGGAGAGAGAGAGAGAGAGAGAGAGAGAGAGAGAGAGAGAGAGAGAGAGAGAGAGAGAGAGAGAGAGAGAGGATGATGATGATAATGATGATGATGTTAATGATGATATGCATAAACACTTTAAATTTGTTGGCAAGCCGCAATACAATTATTAATAGGGGATGCCTACCAGATCTAAAACTGACTGATCATATGTTCACATATTTTAGCCTTCGTGGAAATTTTGGAATTAACAACCACGCTTTACGAACCATGCGACAATTTTGATTTCACTATCATCAATTATCCATATTTAAGTAGTAAAATCTCACAGAGATTAATTTTGACACAGAGATCGGGAAAAGAGTTTGATGTCAATATTCAACAAATTTTACGGTCAGTATAATTTCCTTTTTGGACTTACTATGTCTCACTGAATGAAACGTTGTTGATGGTTGTTGAGTGGTCTATACCACTTCAGACGAAAATGTATTCCTTCTACTTCATTTGACTGGACTTGCGGTGGAATTACAGTTTGAATCATAAATTCATTTATACATATAAAAAAGGGACTATGAAAACACGTTATCCCTCTGTATTTAGTGATGCAGAAGAAGTGACTGAACTGGATAGCTTACACGGCCAATATGTACTGGTACCAGGAGACAAAGCCTCAAATAATATAGTTTTTTTTTATTTGTAAGGCACATTACTATAATTGTTTATTAGAAGAACTTGGGTTTAATACGAATTCTGGAAACCCTACATACACACGTGGCTCACTTTCAAAGGACGAGATCCTTCAAAATCACGTGTCCATATTACGCTCATTTGATATATCTACAACGATACCGATTTTGAGCTACCATATTTATATTGGATACCTAAACTTCAGAAAACCCCATATAATCAAAGATACATAGCAGGATCCAGCAAATGTTCTACCAAACCTTTATCTTCACTCCTTACCAATATATTGACAGCCGTTAAGGATAAACTTCAACAATACTGTACAGTTGCTTATTCCAGAAGCGGTGTAAATCAGATATGGATGGAGAAAAATTATAAACAGCTTTTAGAAAATTCGAAGGCACACAATTTTTACTCGAATTCACAGGATCAAAACATACTCTACTTTTACATATCATAGACATCTGTTTCTTCACTAAAAGTTGCACACGGAAATTTTAAGTATACTTATTTTATCCAACACCACTACGATTCTACACATAAATACACTGAAGTTGATATAAAAATATGCTGGAATTTCTAACAGACAATATATTTGTAGTGTGCGGAGACGTGGTCTTTCAACAAACTGTCGGCATTCCTATGGGAACCAATTATGCCCCTTTATTGGCCAACCTGTTCCTTTATTCATACCAAGCGGACTCCATTGAGAAACTGCTAAATTAAAAGAAGAAAAAGTTAGCGGTGTCCTTTAATTTGACATTTAGCTATACCGACGACGTTTTGTCAATTAATAATGATAATTTTCATACATATGTGAATGCTATATATCCCAGCGAACTAGAAATTAAAGATACAACAGATTCAAACATACACGCTTCATATTTAGACATTTTACTTAATATAGACACAGACGGGGAATAGCAACTACACTATACGACAAACGCGACGATTTTGGGTTTCCCATCGTAAATATTCCACATTTAAGTAGTAATATCCCTCAGCCACCTGCATATGGAATTTATAGTTCACACATGATCCGATATGCCAGGGCGTGTACAACATATGAAGATTTGATATACAGAGGTAAACTACTCACTGACAAATTATTGACAGAAGGATATGGAAAACCGCGTTTAATGTCAACGTTCCGCAAATTTTACTGTCGGTATAATAGTCTTTTTTGCAATTACTGTGTTCCGCTGGGTGAAATGCTGAGTTGCCTTTTCGTTGGCCGTTGTTGAGACGTCTGTACCAATTGTGACGAGGAAACACTCCTCACGTGTTTGATTGGACTTGACTGTGGACTCACGGCGGGTGTGACCGGTCGACAGGGGATGCTTACTCATCCATGGCACCTGATCCCACCAGAGGTCGGTGCTTGTCCATTTTCACCGGATTTGTATCTGTGCCCTGGACAATCTACTGATTTATACTTTGGTATCTGAGATTTGTTATAATAACCTCATCTATGCACAATCTTATACTAAAAGTACAAAAATATAATGAATTGTGAAAGAAGTGTTGTACGCGTATCATCAATGGTGTATTGAGGTTTACACGTCGAACACGCGTATGTGAAAAATTGGAGTTATGCAGGAGGTAGATAAAAAGAGATACCTATCATGTTACGCCATGGTAAATTGAATAATTATATTAACGTAATATATTCAAAATATAACATATGAATAGATAGAATAGATAGAGGTCTTGGGCCTAACCAAATAATTAAACAAATGGAGAACATACTACGATATAAAAAACGTTATAGTCTAAAGCACACTGAGTTATTTAATCGAAACATATACTTAGATTGATATATATACTTATATTATTTGCAATAAAATATGCATTTAAATTAAAATATAAATAAGCATGTTTTACAAACATTTGTACATGTGTGAAACAACTGTCCTAGTTGAGTGACACTGAATCGGAATTTGAGATTAACTCTGACTCCAGAAAAAACAATGTCCTTGCAGCTAGGACCAATCAAACGTTTATTGTTGTTGTTTATACTTCATTTAGAGAACTGAACCGTCATTGCCACATTGTCGTTTCCTACTTCCGACAGTTCACTGTGTTATTGTATATATTTCAATTGTAATAACTCTATATTGTCACATGTTAATACATTTTAACAGGCATCATTGAAAGGTTAATCGCTGGAGTCACATCAAAAAGCAGGTGCGTTGATCGAGATTTACTCCGTGGTATTATTATGATTACAGGGGCAGATGTGACTTTCGCTTGCGTGCATTTCCAAAGCGTGCCTGCATGTATTCTATACTGTGCAATTTTGGCTCTCGTCACTGGTAAGGAATCATTTAAATGAAATTAAATTAGTATATCAATTGAGGTTTAAATCCCGAAAAAGTGTTTGTTCACACTACCGGTATACTTATGACAAAGTAAAAACTTCTCAAAGCCACACTGGATAATTTGTATAATAGATTATGTTCACAGAAATTGGTTCAAGAAGTATTCACCCTGTGCATTGTCCAGTAGTTACGACTATCAAAGAAAAATAATAACTAGCCTATTAACGGGTGCAAATATTAATGGTTTGTAGTTTATGGATAAAAACAATTAATAAATTGTGTGAATACTTATTTTAAAAATCTTGTCGATACATAACATGATCATTACGATCATTACTTAGTGTATTCGTAATCCATTCATTCATAATAGCATTTCTAGTGATTTGAAACTCATCAAAGCTCTATTAAGTCGGTGTTATAACTACCTCATTGCAAGTGCATAAAGGTTAAATTCAATTATAAAGCGATTAAAAGTACACAAACACAAACACAACACAGACGCAAACACTTTGACAAAAACTAGGATTAACTGGAAAAATTAGTTTGAACTACAAAAACAGGCTAAACTTATTAAAACTGGGTGAAATTCGTTAATATGACTTTGGTATGTCATTAATACAATGACCGTTCATTCGGCAGACTTCAGTGCATCGAGCATTGTCTGAGTCATAAATACAATATTAAGTTGTTTTATTGATAGTATCGTTATTTCGTACATTTATTACATATTCGACTTCCGTTGTTGAAAAGAAAATTACTTTTCCTTTCAACGAAGATTGATGTAGATCCCATTTTTAAATACATTTGAACAAATCATAAAGATTAAGTTAGGAATAGAATTTGGAAAACAAGACAATCCGAAATGATTTGTTTTCTTCTCGCTGCATCTCCCAATTATATTAGTAACGATGCCTTTGATTGATAATACGCGTATATTTATATAACCCAGAGTTGATAGTCCGGGAGCTAGAAGGGTTTTTCTGAAGCCTCATGACCCCCTGATCACGAAAATGAATGTTAACATTGCGTAAGTTGGGACGAACTTCCGGTTGTGACGTCATCAATATGGCCGCCCTAGTGAAATTTACCAAAAATGTGAAAAAACTCATAAAATCGTCATGTGCTGACCAAAGTTAACAAATGAGGTATCAAAATGACCGTAATGGAATAACAAACATATCTATCAACAAAAGAAACTACTATAAAAAGATTTATTGCTTAAAAAATAAATTTATATCGATTTTGAGGTCAAAATTGAACATTTTCACAAAATAATTGGCATTATTTTTTAGAGTCAAATTTCTTCCATGCCTGAGGGAGGTTTTTTGAACCCCATTCAATCAACATAAAACACAGATTCATGCCAATTTTCAGGAGCGGTCAATCACAACTTCATGAAGACGGACGCCATCATAAAACCTAAAGGAAATACAGTCTTAGCTTTCTTGTTTCATTTGGTAGAAAAGCAGTCTATTATATATCTGTTCTAAATATTGCATTTTTTTGTATGTTACAGATCAAGCATATAGTGATAGGTTCTAATACATACAACGATAATGATGCAAAGTTCCTCTGATACCCAGGATCCCCCAAAAGATGATGGCCCGCCTTCAAAGAGAAGGCGTGGTGAAAATTGTAAAGCATCAACGTCCGATATGAAACCAAGATGTGTCATCCATATTCAGGGATTAACATGTGGACAACTGCAGTTATTCATGAGCATGAAAGATCGCAAAAAAACATTGGACAAAATCAAAGAAGTACGATCTCTAAGACTTTGCCAACCAGTCGGTTCTATACATAGAATGCATCAGGTGTGTGACCTCATTCCCGAAACTCTGATGGATATCATCGTGAATGTTATCAGATGTTCGCCATGAACCTTAATCTCCTTAAGGTTCCTCCAGACACGTCGGAAGCAACATGTTCATCTAGAACAAGTCGGCGATCTTCAAATGACAATGATACCATTATCTTCAAGCCCAATTGTATATTCTGTAATTCCGAAGGCGCAAGTCAATCAAGGTGAAGGGTAGCTGGACAAGTGAAGGAACCTCTAAGTTTGAGTTTGATGGTTAGAAACGAGTTCTAGAAGTAGCAGAGAAGAAATCCGATGAACAACTCTTGACTAGAATAAGAGGACATGGTTTGTTTGCATGCGAGGCGCAATTTCACAAGAGCTGTAGAGCCAAGTACATAACAGACCCAAAGCAGTGGAGAAGTACTGATGACGAGAAGAGGACACACCAGGAAAAGCTTAAACTGGCACATAGAACAGCGTATCAGAATGTGTGTGAGAAGATTAACAAAGATGTGATATGCGACAAAATGATTGTCACAATGTGTGAGCTTCTTCGGGTCTATATTTCGAGTCTGCAAGATACGGAGTTCGCCAATCCTAACTATCGCAGTGAGAAACTGAAGGTCAAGCTGGCGAAGGATGTCAACTATTGTGGAAAATTATCATTCTGCCAACTTGATAAGCAGACAAAGTTTACCCCATGCATTGTATACAGCTCTGACATTGATGTAAACCGTGCTGTCAAGAGTGCATATGCACTAGGTTCCACTGACATGATTAAGGAAGCCGCCACTCACCTACACCAATTGATTCTGCGTAGCGTTGAACAATCGGCAGACCATAATCAACAGACTTAGAAAACAGTGAGGAGATACTCCCAATGCAGCTGAAGAAGTTCTTAAGTTATGTGATCACTGGGACACCAACTGCTGACACGTCACGAGCCAACAGGCTTGTACTTTCTATTGGCCAAGACATATGCAGGGCCGCTACCAATGGAGAATGGAAATTACCAAAGCATGTGCTTATCTGTATGACAATGCGACATCTGTTCAGAAGCAAACAACTGATAACCTTATTGAACAGAATGGACACCCAGAGAGTTTACTCCTTCTCTTGAACTTGAGACAGCTATTGCTCAGGCTGTAGAAGAAACATCACGTTTTCTGTCCACCCAAATTGTTCGTGATCCTGATGCTCCATCGGTGTTCCATTCAGAATTTGACAACTTTGATCAGCTCTTGAACGATCTTACAGGCATGTGGTCTATTCACACTGCTCGTGGTATTATAATGCAGGACATGGAAGGAAACCCATAACAACAGGGGGTACTCGTCCTGAAATCCCGGCCGTCAGCAAAAGTGGAGCGCGTTCTCTGAAAACAGATCAAGTCGGGAATCTTCCTGAATGCTATGTGACACAACGTAAGAGTCCATCCCTCACAATCCAACAGTTGACATGCCCTGGAGGCGAAGAAGCACTAAAACGCGCCATGGGACGCAATTTTGTCTGGATTCTCATTCGCATGATTCGTACAGCCTCACAGGACGTACCTGGTTGGTCAGGCTTCACATACGTAACTGGTAGGCCACCAACAAATCTCACCACCATCGACTATTACCCAGTCATCACCCAACCCATCACCGATTATAAGACCGTGCAAGAATGTCTGAGATATGCTGAAGAGGCCACACATGAAGTAAACCAGCAGTATGTCATAACAACCTTCGACTTGGGAGTCTGCATGAAGGCATACCCATTGCTTTGGAACAACCCTAAACGATATGAGAAGCACATTGTTTTAATTGATACCTTCCACCTCGTGTGTGCTTATTTGAAGATGGTGGGGAAGAAGATGGATGGCTCTGGTTTATCTGACATCCTACTTGAAGCAGGGCTGATTGCCTCGGGTTCATTGCAAGGTGTGATATCCGGAAAGCACTATTACAGGGCAATGCACTGCCATAAGACCATTCTGGAGTGCTTGGAACGGTTGTTATTGGAACAATACGTGGCTCACCAAGATGAGCAGGAAATGCTCTCTTCTATCCCAGCGGACTTCGATGAAGAAGTTGGATGATTTGTTACAATCACTCACAGAAACCAAATTGGACGCAGCATTAGATGACGATGCATTCAGTAACTACATTCAGGGTTACCTGCAGTATAGAGTGGAGGTCAGTGAAGGCAGTCGGGGGAAAACTGCCCAACTTTGGGCTTCCTACATGAATCATATATGGCTAGTACTCTCTCTCGTACAGACAGTGAAGCACAATGACTTTCTTGCATATGCACACTGTTTACATCTCATGACAGACATATTTTTTGCATTCGGTGGTCAGAACTACACCCGATATCTCACATACTTCTCCATCTTCCTGGCTAACATTGAGGTATCTCATCCTTGAGCAACTGATTTGATCAAGCGGGGAGCCATGAGTGTGACCCGTTCCTTCATACCCGGAAACCGCTGTGCCGTCGACAAAACTATGGAGGAAACCTTTATGAGATTTGCCAAATCTCATGGTGGCGCTGGTGGGGGTGGTTTTGGTGTTTCATGGGTTCTCAGCAACCATGATGCATACCAAAGATGGGTGCGAACAACAAGCGCGAGATCCCAGTATGTCAACACGACACTGAACATGGCTGACATGCTAACAGCTAACAGCCAAACTGGAACAATGCATCGTGATGTACGACCCGCGGAGATCCTGAAAAGTGAGAACTGCGTACGAAAGGCAAAGGAGGCAGTTGAAAGCTTCATCAATCCATTTATAGTTGACGACCAAGAGAAACTTATCAGTCTTTCATCTGGAGCTGCAACCACTGAGATTATAGCAACTGATGTTCTGGGCGCAGAAAAGTTAGAAAAAGAGGCACAGAA
This sequence comes from Atrina japonica, assembly GCA_030159075.1. Taxonomy (NCBI): domain Eukaryota; kingdom Metazoa; phylum Mollusca; class Bivalvia; order Pterioida; family Pinnidae; genus Atrina; species Atrina japonica. The sequence goes on along the minus strand of BROG01001731.1, from coordinate 19,924 downwards.
AGCTTTCATAAAAGACCGGCTGGAGAAGAATGAAAAGTTCTTTGAACCAATAAAGCGAATGAATCTGAGAACGCTTGGTGACATGAACAAGAAGATGAAAGTAACAACGGCAAACAACAAAGTGGTCCAATATAAGCATCAAGGAAATATTGTCTTCCAACTATTTGTGAAATCCCAAAGCCAGAGCTTGCAGTTGGACATGAAGGTGCTGATGACGTACCCGCTGACCCCTGTCCCATACAGCATCGGAACAGCAGATGGATTTCTGGCAAAGACAGACAAATCGAAATCTTTCCAGTATCTGACAAAAGAATGTGAGGATGCACCGGTTCCATCGGCTGAGTCAACACTTGTGGTCTATGCTGGTAATGACTACTTCTACTACCTCAAGGAGATACCAGCGAATTTCAGCTTGATCTGCAACAGATTTTTGGCATGATGTCAGCGACAACAGATGCGGTGTTCAGTACAGATATGTATACTCCCAATTCTGTCAAATCCATGGAACGTGAGAGAAGGGGCTGTAGTGAGAAGCTCATTGTAAAGGGACCAAGCACAAAGAAACCTCCTGATTGGAAGCAGTTCCTGACAAATGATGACAACAAGACACAATTCATCAATCTCCTCTGGAAGACGTGGAGTAATCATTCATATGCCAATAAGCTCCTTGGAACAAAAGTCATCATCATATTGAAGGAGCTGCATACCAGCTGACGTCTGATGGGAAAAGCACAGCGAAACTGGAGATCGAAACTCTACGCTCGTCCCAAGAAGAAACTGATTCCAGCATAGTTCTGTACTGCATGTATGGGAAGGACAAGGGATATGAGTACATCCAGATCAAAAGTCGAGACAGCGATGTGTTCATCCTACTGTACTACGCCCTCACATTGCCAAATATAGTTATTCTATTTGACACTGGCACTGGAAATAAGCAGCGATTGATCAACATCACCGAACTGGCAGAGGGCTATACACAGAACTACTGCATACACCAGATGTGACACTACCAGCGCATTCAAAGGAATAGGAAAAAACAAGCCACTGAAAACTCTCCAGAAAACTCCAAAGTTTGCTGCTGTACTCTGCAGGTTGGGGGAAACTAGGAACATAACCGAAGCCTTCGTTGATGAATTGGAGGAATTCACGTGTGCCATATATGGTCGTGCTAGAGTGCGCAAAGTTAATAAGCTGCGATACATCCGCATACAGGAGCTGTGTACCAAAGAAGACCAACCCCACCCTTCAAAGAATGTGGACCTGGGATCACTACCACCATGCAGACGTAGTCGGGAGCAACACGTAAGACGTGTCAACTATCAGGTTGGAATCTGGAAGAGGGCCCACATTGCTAAACCAAATATTCCAGATGTGAAAGTTGACCATGGATGGGAGGTCAATGATGGAAAGCTGGAGCCACTGTGGTACAAATGAGATGTTCTGCCACTGGAACTCATCAACATCGCTGGGGAACAACTAGAGTCTGACGACGATGTGGATTCAGATGACTCGGAAACTGTATACCAGCTGACAGATATGTTAGACCAGTTTAGCGTTCAAAGCAGTGGTGAAAGCACAGACAGTGATCCGTATTGACAATATGTACCCTCGAATGACATGAACTCACGTTACATGTAATTGCTAGATATTTAGACACACAGAAATGGCATATAAACAAAATAGCGCGTAGACATTCAACTTAATAGTGGAAATAAAACATTTCTGAATCATGACTAAGGTCTTTCTGGAAAAGATTTGACCAAAATTATGACAATTATTTTGTGAAAAATGGAAATTTTGACCTAAAAATCAACAAAAATTCATTTTTGTTGGAATGAATCTATCAAAAGTAGTTTATATTGTTAACAGATCTGTTTGTCATTTTGATACCCCATTTGTTAAATTTGTTCCACAAATAACGATTTTATGAGTTTTAACACGTTTGGGGTAAATTTCACTATGGTGGCCATCTGGATGACGTCATAACCGGAAGTTCGTCCCAAGTTACGCAATGTTAACATTTATTTTCGTGATCAGGGTGTCATGGGACTTCAGAAAAATATTGGTTTGGAGGTTTGTGGGAGGGGTGCACGGTTGACCCGTATAGCTCCCGGCCTATGACCTACTAGTCGCGCATGGTAATTTCCTAAAGTACAAAACAAGTACCATCCCCTTCACTTTAAACAATTATGCTTTAATATTCAACTACGTAACGTAAATAGCTGAATAAGATTTGATTGTATGAAAACTGTAAGTGTCCCCAGACATTCAAATTAGTACATTTTACTCTCTTGTATCATTATACTTGTTTCGTCTGCATTAATTGTGACGAGGATTCACTCCTCATTTGTTTCATTTCAATTTCACTGTGGATGACTTGTGATCCTCTGATTGCATTTCATTTGAATTTCAATTCTTAGCACGGGTGTGATTGGCTGATTGGTATGGAACAGGGAATTGAATTCTCACTGCTACATAGTACTTGATTCCATCTTTCTGGATCTATAGAGGTCCATGCTTGACCCGTACATAAGATTTTTATACTGTCTTGTAAACGTCCTAAACATGCTTGGGTATGTATATGTGTTTTTTGTTATTATTATTAATACTGTATGCATACCAGAGCACGTTCAGACGGTTTGATTATTGCCATTTTCGTGCTGAGATGCGACTGTAAATTAAAAAAAAAAGAAGTTGAAACTTCTAAGCTAGGTAACTGAAGTATGACATTCAAAACATCTTTGTAAATATTGTGATTGGTGGATGATTGACGACGGTGCAAATATGTGTATGTAGAAAGGGAGCAAAAATATCCAGGGCAAACAAATTCTAGGTACACATTAAATTAAAGGGGAGGCTCTCTTTGGTTTGCGTCTGCGTATAATTCGTGATGTGTTCAACTGTCAAATGACATCTGTAGACACCTTTTAGAGAGTCCTTTTAAATGAGTATAGTATGTCAGACCGCAAGCAACAAATGCTTGTGTAAAATAGTATACATGTGTATTCTAATCTATGAAAAACGTATCCTCAATATTCCATTTTTTTCATTGATCTGTCTGACATCAATTTCAAATATCCGTTGATAAGTTTGCAATTTTAAACATTCTGCATTCTCAGGATTTGTCAGTTTGTGTGGATAACGTTGCAACATGCTTATTTTAATTATTTAAAAGGCCCGTAGTTTTCTTGCGCTCTAGACGATTCATTTCAAATAATTTGCGTTGGCAGGAATTTTCTGTTTCAAAACACTTCAATACTGTATATACAATACAGATAGATTAACTTTGATTTATAGGAATATTGCATTAAATTGAGACCTATGGTCAAACATGGATTTGTCTTGCAAATGGGTTAGACTTTGTTTTATTCTTTCTTTACTTCTGGTCAAGGTTTTTACATCCGTTAAATTGAGTATAGTACAAGAGTTATTCCCCTTAAATATATGATATTTTTTTCGACGTCCTTCGAAACCAGTTCCCTATATCTTGTTGTTATTATGTAAAATTGAAGAAGTACCAATCAATTATCTAATTGCTTATTTTGAATGTTTTTGTTATCATTCAATAGGTTGATATCAGTCGCCTCTGTCATAGTCTGAAGATGTTTTAACTTGTAGGAGAAATGTAAGAAACTACTTTATAATATACTACTGTGCTAGTTATATTTTTTAAATCAAACATCATATATATATATATATATATATATATATATATATATATATATATATATATAATATATATATATATATATATATTTATATGGTTGTTTACCACACCAGGTTAGAAAAATTACTAATAAGAAATCATGCAATAAGATAGCGAATATATGAAATTGCATCGCTAAATTTTTAAATAAAACAATTTATTACATTTTTTATAATTTTTTTTGTGATATATTTTTCATTAAGCCACTCAAAATACAGTGCCAGGCCACTAATGGAAATGCGTTTAATTATTCCTATCTGTAATGAAATGGAAGTTTTTTCACATCAAATACCTTGATAGACGGATGATTGCGTTATCTCATGGCATAACCGGTTTATCACGCATTAATTTGTCAGACTCTCTCTGGGGAAACCGGTGATTTGACATTCTGAGATTCTATAAGTAACCCTATACGAACTGGACATAAATCAATGTTATTAATAACTTTGAGAACGTGTTCCGTCACACAACATTCTGATTTACTGCAATACTAATGCTAAAAATATCTACCATTACTTTATCATGTTTAATCTTTCTCCGTCCCCACACGAGACACGAACAACTCCTAATAAAAAAGATTCCTGCGTAGTAGTATGTGAATGTATAACCCCCTCATACGTCTGTGATCCATCCTGTGAATAATAATAATAACAACAACAACAATTAATAATAATAATAATAATAATAATAATAACAATAATTGTATAATTTAATAAAAATGTTCTAGATGACAACGACGACGACATTGATGATGATGAAGATGATGATGATGATGATGATAATGACAATGAAAAATTACAGTCCGTTTGCAAAATTCCAAACAATAACCAGGTCAATCTCTTACGAGTTTCTGACAGTTTAAAATTGCCGTTATCAGCAGCAGAATGCCCAAAGTAATATTTTATGGAAGCCCCGTCATAACTCAGATGAAATCCATTTTGAGTTTCAGATAAAAATATCAGTCGAGGGTAGGATGTATTACTCAACCAATGCGTTTGCCGAGGTTGGGGTATTGACTCATCCCATCGGAGACCGGTATCTTTTCCATTTGGGACTCGAATGTGGTGACTGTTTTTTTAGCATCTATGAAACATTAAAAATCCCTTCCTAAACGTATATAAATAAAAATGACCCATTTAAGTAAACGCATCACTCACCATACTATTCGTTAATCCACAAACATTAAATATAAACCTTAGATACTTAAATAAATGCATACCCTTTAAAATTGTATGACATCTTGAATGTCGTTGACCCAATTTTAGTAATCTAGTTGAGTGTTAAACGTCCTCTTACATAACCAGGTGTCAAATATTTTACCTGACCTGTCGAGCATGATAACATTGCCGTTAAACAATATCTATATAAAGTGACATCCCGTAATGTCGAGGGTCAGAATTCAAGTTACGTCGAGAGAACCGTCGTGGCTCCGGTCGCGGGTTCGAGCCTCGGCTTCGAATGAGACAGTGAAAACCGAGGTCTCGTGTAACAGTAGATATTATCACATTCAAGAACTCTCACTGCTCAATCGTCTGAATTGCCGAGCCCTTCGCCATTTGGTGACGTCTCCATATCAGTGAAATATTATTGAGCGAGACGTTGAACTACAATGCAACAACAGTTGGAGGTTGAAGGGCCGGTCCGGTTGATAAAGATAAATAAATAGTTTAATCAATATACCGGTTATCTCAAATATCGGACACATGGAAGTGAATGGGGTGATCCGGTCAATTTAAATATATCGAGATTCCACTTGATGTATAACAATATTTATAAATTACTAAAAGCTATAATAATAATAATAATAATAATAATAATAATAATAATAATAATAATGATAATAGTAATAATAATAATAATAATAATAATAATAATAATAATAATAATAATAGTAATAATAATGATAATGGGACTTGGTGTCCGAGAAGTACACTGTGTCCCCTGATAGCATTTTACACCCGTCACAAATATTGCATGACAACCTCTCTTAGGTTAAATATTAAATTCACAATGCGTCTTAAACAGTTCTATGGCTTCTTTCCTCATGTTGCGTCTTTATTGAAGAAGCAGTATTTGGCCAAAGTAAACAATACTCATTGCAATATGTGATACAACATGTTTAAGGTTTTCCTGAATCAGAGTAACAATAACAAATACTGGATCCTGCAAAAGCACCTTAATGACCAATATATTGGCAAATTATACAACATTAATTCTACATAAACCAAATACGTGAAATTTCGGTACCAGATGATTACAAGCTGGTTACATTTAAGCGGATTTTGGGAATTGTTTTGGATTTTAATTTTTGTCTCGCAAAATCTATTTTGAATTCAAGTTGATGAAATCTTATTGACAAACATGTTCATGTTATATATATATATATATATATATATATATATATATAATATATATATATAATATATATATATATATATTATATAAATATATATATATAAGACTATATATATATATATATATATATATATATATATATCTGTCTGTGTATGTGTGTGTGTGTGTGTGTGTGTGTGTGTGTGTGTGTGTATACATACATAACAGAAACAAGCTATTCTTGACAAACCAGGAAACCCCACTGCATAGGCTATAAATAGCGTTTTATCGCTGGTCCCATATTGTGCTGCGGCAATCACATTCTTAATACCAACTGGAAAATACTGAGTACTGTAAGCAAAGTGCCAGGCTACATTGCTTTGTTTGTCTTTCATTCTTCGAATTCTCTGTTAATAGATCAGCTTGACAACTTTTCACTAAAGAAAAACAACAGTGAATAGTTCCTGTGCCCCTTTCGCTGCCATAGCACACGGCAGATCACCTGCCTCTGAAGCCTTGCCTGGGTGACTCCCCTTTTTGAATACCCGGAAGTACGGTGTAGCGTTCACTACACAAACCATGGGCGGATGGCAGCTTTTATGCACTACCAAGACCTTTAGATCCCCAGAGCTTTCAATGACGTAGTCTGGAATAACCTGGTCTAGGTGGCATCGGACTTTAGCCACCGAGAATGGTGGCACCACTCTACGTTGCGAGACAGTGATTTCGCTTTAATGGGTCAGGCAAATGGTGTAACGATGGCGACTTAATTCTATTTAGATATAGAATCTCCTCAACGGGAGCTTTTATAGTGCTAGGTGCTCGTCGTCCCTCTGCCAAGTGGGGCCTATGTGTCGTGAACGACGAGGGGATCTCGAACTTTGCGAGAAACCATTGTCCACATCGGTAAACATCGACCGACTGGGGGACCTTGAGATATACTCCTTAGGTGGAGGCGAAATAGAACGCCTGGAGTAGGGGTGGTCCCAACTGTGGGACATAGGCCTGCCATCATCCATGTGGGGGGATGGACCATGAGGCCTTGCAAATGACCTAAACTCCTTGAAAGCTGTTCTGCCTCGTTCACAGTAGGGGTTTGGTCCCAAAATACAGACTCCAGTCCTTTGCCCTGAGAGGCAAGTTTAAAGCCTTCTCTATCTTGGGGTGGAAATTGAGGGTTGGGGGGTATCTCGAACTTCTCAAGATAATCTTGTCACCTTCCAGTGCGGGTGGTGGGTTATGCACCGGAGGTGAGTATCCCAAACGACGAGGGATATTGTCTATTCCAACACTTGTAGTTCTGTGGAGTGGGTCAGTGGCAGAGGCACCTCCACGTACACCACACGGAGTGGGACGTCTCAAGGCACAAGAACTATCCTCCATTTTGGGGGGTAAGTTAATGGATTTGGCCACAATTGAGGAACCATCGCGGAAAAGAGCATCGAGTGGGACAGTAGCCACGCCACGTACCCCACTAGGAGATGGATGTCTCGAACCACGAGACGTTTCCTCTATGCGAGGTTGAGCGGAAGGATCGCCGTGGGCGCCATCAAACGAAATTGGATACATGTGGACTCGATCATGAATGTTCTCACCAACTGGAGCGGCTGGGGGCATACCCTATATATCCTCAGGTATATCCTCCTCCCCATGGAAAGGTAATGTTCTCATCCTCAAACTTGGGTGAAGGCTGGTGGCGCCGAGGGGTTGTTATTGCCTCCAGACTGACATAGTTTGGGTTTGGTGTAAAGTCCACAATGTCAGTATAGAAAAAAACAGAGAAATAAAATGAAAGTAAGATAAATAATTCCAGAAAATTAAAACAACTTTAAGTCTTAAAAATGGCAAAACAAGAAAAACGCACGGTGCACGTTTTGGTGGGAAAATACATGGTCCGGACTTTTAAGTTTAAAAAGCCTAAACTGAGAGAGAAAATACAGTGAGAAAGATTTCACTGAAGGATCGACAGAAAAGGGGTCGCAAGGTGCCACTGACTTACGGCAAGGGGGGTTGTGCTGGTTAGGCACGGGAAACGAGAGGTTAAAAAACGTGGGTGCAGCTAATCCGATTAAAGATCACCCGCTACCGTTTTAGGCCTCGTCGCCAGTGAAGTGGTATGAGCCACACACTGTAAGTGTAAGCTTGCGCTGGGGTTTAGCTCTGCGGGGTTTACACCTAATACAACTTTTAATACAAATAAATGAAATGCGCGCGTTGGTGGTCAGGGGATAGCCTGCTTGAAGTACTAACCTCTTTGCTCTTCTAGATTTAATATACACGTCTGTCTTCTTCTATATTAGTTTTTCGTCTGCTGTGGGGTTTCACTATACATGATTTCCCGCTTCCGGTACACCCCCCGAGCCCGAACCCGAACATACACTAAATTTCACTACATAACTTGCAAACTGGTAACCCGTATACTACCGTAGACCCTTGGATCAGTGTTTTATCCATCGTAGATCTACAATATGATTAATTGACAACTAGATGTCGGTCAGTTTACATTTAGCGTGACCTGGTTGCTTGGCCCTAATGCATTTCTTTACCCGAGCGCCGAATACAGGCCTACTGCACAGACCCTATTTTTAGAATGTTACCTCTGAACTCGGGCATCACCGACACTTTTATCAAGTGTATACGTTGAATTTTTAAAGTAAATAATATTACTGTTTAAAAAATAGGAGTATAGATCTATGAGGAAAATCTTTAGTACATTTTTTATTTACGTAAGGATATACAACTGGCGACTGCATTCTCTTGTTGGGTCTTAAATCAGACTGTTTAAAATTTTACACCACTGTTGCATGTTAGTTATTGTGGCGGAATGGATAGCACGTCAGATTGTGAACTCCATTTCCGGGGTTTAAATCTGCTCATAGTATTTGTTTTTTTATGCTGTATTTTTTAAGGAATACATTTTACATATACATTTATTTTCACTAGATAAAATTTATCTGTGGAATAAACTTCATTTTCTCGTTATAATTTTTCACCAGACTTAACTCAAAAGTGCATTAAGTCACAGGAGTTCTATTAACTTAGCATGACCTTGAAATGGCCTTTGGGGTCAAGACAGCAAGTCAAACTACTTAGATCTCTACTTTAGGCGATATGTAGAACCTGTTATGAAAATATGACCATCCACCATTTGGGGGTCGTTTTGGACCCTTATCATATATAGTCCTTTCTCACAATCATTGTTCATTAAAGAAAGTCTCCAACGTTCTTAAACTTCTCCATTTAGAACATATACCAGTTAGAATTAGGAAAGTCCATCGCCAACCATATTTTTGCAAACAGAAGGTGCTAAGTAACGGTAAAACAATAGTACCGACACCACTTCCGGCGTGTATCCGACCAAATGTACCAATCCAAAACCAATTCCTATGAATATGAATATGAAGATGCAAACGTATCATTGTACAGGATGTCCAGGATACAATATACAAATTTGGTGAGTGTTGGACAAACACGGACCTTGGTATATATAGAAGTAGGATCAGGTGCCATGGAGGAGAAAGCACCCCCTGTTGACAAGTCACACCGCGAGTCCACAGCCAAATTTATGTAAGGGATAAATTATTGACACAATTGGTACACGCGACTCAACAGCAGCTATCAAGCAGAAAACTAAAATTGTAAATAGGGAAACAGTATAATCGCAGTGTCATTATACCGGCATTAATATTCTAATCATCTCTAAATATAGAACATACAGAAAGATTAGGGGATGATTGGAGAACACACATACATATGACCATAAGACAGAGAAAGAATGAGAGAGTGAGTGAGAAATGAGCGAGCATTCGTATTATTTTTTCAAAGTAAAATTATATGCGTGTATCTGAAATCCTTACGTATTATTTTTTCAAAGTAAAATTATATGCGTGTATCTGAAATCCTTACCCGTCAGGACCCTATATGCAATGCACAATAGGTAAATTGACTTTGACTAAACATACCGGAAGCCATTCCAACTGTCATGAATATTGATCTCTAAAATTCCAGTCACGGGACCTGAAAATCATGAACATGTATACAATTGGACATCTTTATATGTGATTGCTACTTTGTATTTTATCAGTTATCAAATTTGCAATGGGACTGGGAAAAGCGAGGTATTTAAAATACACTAAACTTGCGGCTAAATTTTAATTTTGCATCGCGTTTGCCTTTTCCTGGTAACCGACGCAAACTAAATTATCCATAAAAAATACTACATTTGGCTTCAGTATGAATAAATACGAATAGCGTTTCGTACACAATCTTAACAACATATTAACAATCCCAAATTGAACTTCTGTAAAAAGTATTACAAAGTAAACTTAATTTCAATCTTAAGTTTAATTGTGTGAATATCGTATGTGCTTCTTTACTTTCAGAAAGAGGTGGGCGTCTTGATAAAAAGTATTAGTAAGTATTAGTAAACTGCATCTTGGTTTGTAATACGTGGAATACCTTCATATGATGCAAAGCGCTGTGTGTATGGATGTTTGCAAATAGTGTAAATGAAATTCAATATATGGTAATGTCATAACAGGTTTCGTACAATTTCCTATTTGTAATCACTATAGCATTAAATTATATTCCTGTTCCAAGACCCTTTTTTTAAAATCAGTCGGCAGTATCTTAAAAAACGGAAGCAATAAAAAGTACATTTTAGTAATTTCATTTATAGATGTATATACAAAATATTGTGTTGCATTGTGTATATCTTAAATTAATATAATGCACCGTTTTCCAATTCAAACATCAAATCAAGGACTATATCTATTACGAAACCACAATGAGAGAAAGAGGGGTGCACAGTTTCGCAAATTAATATCGCTTATGACCGCCATTTGGGGCGATGCATTGATCTATTCACTGCAGAAATGCCTGGGGAATGTTCCGCCATAACCACAGTAAAGAACGATGCAAAGTGTAAACGTAAACGTTGTTCAATTTCACTCCAAACGTTATTTTAAGGATATAAATCCAGTGACATCGCAGGCCAATCTAGCGCGTTTACACCTTGCTCCTGTAGATCGTCACTAAAAATGCGTGCGGTGTGCGGTCGTGCGTTGTTCTGGTGAAGAATGATGTTAAGCAGGTTGTTGTGAATGAATGGAATGACATACAATCTCGTCACTGTAGCGCACGCGGTTAAATTGCCCTCCACTATCATCAAATGGTTTTTTCCATGTGTTGTAATTCCATCCAAGACCACAACGTCCCCTCTGCCTGACGCAGGCATGAATGTAACATTCACCCGTACGACAGCAAGCCGGACTACGACTGTCGCTGCTGTCAGTATGAAATATCGACTCGTCCGTAAACAGAACTCAGTCTCAAAGAGACGGTGCCTCCTATGCCACGCTAAGCTCGCAACACGGAGACACTAGAGCAGGACAGGACGGATGACAGGGCGTCGGGGATGGATGTTTGCCTCTCCAAACCTGTTTTGTATGGTACAAAGACTTCTCCGGCGATGCCTAGGGATGCTTTCACCGGTCAAAAATGCCAATTGGAATCGATTACACAAATGTGACGTCCGTATATACGTATTTTGCCGACGTGACGTCTTTATTCCGCTAATATATATCTATATATATATATAAATATATATATATATATAATTATATATATATATATATATATATATATATATATATATATATATATATATATAATATATATATATATATATATATATATATATAAGACATATAACTAAAGACACGGACAAAATAAATGTCAGATTTTCGGGACCACCAGCCATTTCATCAGGACAGAATTATTAAAATAACATGACAAAAAAATACACATGCACACTCTCACACAAAAATCCATTCACAAACGCACAACTGGGGAGTGACAGAAATGCTAAATTTGATAAGTGTAGGGTGATAATGCACTAAATAAATGAAAAGGAAACTCGGACAAAAGGATAACTGAAAAACTACTAAACTCTGCTCAAACTACAAACGAAATGTGAACTAAACTAAATCTAATCGAATATAACAAGTAACTGCATGCAAAGACAATTTGATATACAAAGTGAAACCACGAAATTCAATTTGATAAACGGTACTCAAGTTGGCCGATTCGATGCACAAAAGTTCGATCCATTGTTCCCAAACAATATACAAATTGCAGTAATTGGTGGATTCGGCACAGCACAAGTTCGCACCCAAAGAAAGAACGACGATGATAGTTCGTCCCGAAAATTTGACATTTATTTTGTCCGTGTCGTTAGTCATTTTAATGGTTTATATATTCTTCTTCCTGACTTGTAGCTATTGCTTAGATCCGACACCCTAGAATATAAAGTATTGTTGGTTTTAGTGTTTTGTATCTCTCTCTCTCTCTCTCTCTCTCTCTCTCTCTCTCTCTCTCTCTCTCTCTCTCTCTCTCTCTCTCTCTCTCTCTCTCTCTCTCTCTCTCTCTCCCTCTCTCTCTCTCTCTCTCTCTCTCTCTCCTCTCTCTCTCTCTCTCTCCGTCCTCTCTCTCTCTCTCTCTCTCTCTCTCTCTCTCTCTCTATATATATATATATATATATATATATATATCTCAGAATATTCTTTGCAATAAATATTGGAAATAAAAATGAATTATCGATAACGAACATAAGTCCAGTGCCTAAGGATGGAATCTGACTGAAGTGATCCTTATGGCATATACAGTAACATTGTCATTTCCTGGGTACTCCTTTGTATATCAGTCCGAGTGAATCGTACCATTGGGGACAACTTTTATATTTAAAAGTGCACATCATTCATTGTTTATTAATAGTAAGTTGTTTTTATTTTATTGCGCAAATGATATCAAAAGATACTAATAACTTTCAAATGAGTGCAAAAAGGGATTCATGTATATAAAGTTCATGATTTTGTATTAACATTGATAAATTTAGGACAGCACAGTTTGGCAGGAAAACAAAGTTCAATAATGTTTTAAACCAGTTGTACTATTGCATTCTCAATACTGAGATCTGATTTGCCAAGGAGATGGAGAATGTAGCAGTTGATGACGAGATATCAATGAGATGTCGACAGCGGCTTTAAAATGATGAGCAAGGGCCATTCACCTTTCAAGCAATACAAAAATGAAATAATTAACGCAACATTATCCTATTCTGTTTTTATTTTTTACTGTCTAATGTCATTATGACCGACTTCGCGTCATTTTCAGTTTGATTTCATCATCATCATCATCATCATCATCATCATCATCATCATCATCATCATCATCATCATCGCCGTCGTCATCATCATCATCATCATCCGCAACATCATTATCGCCATTGTCACCATCGCCTTTGTTATCATCATCATCATCATCATCACAACAACATCATCATCATCATCATCATCATCCTCATCACCATCGTCGTCGTCATCATCATCACCACCACTGCCACTATCATCATCATCATCACCATCATCATCATCATCATCATCATCATCACCGGCATCATCATCATCATCATCATCATCATCATCATCATCATCAACGTTGCCGTTTCCTTAGTCAATTTTCATTATCGGTTTGTGTGTTATGTTATTTGAGTTTTGTTTGTTAGTTTGTTATCTATTGGTTGTTTTTGTTGTTGTTACGTTTTGTTGTTGTTACGGCTGTAGTTTATTTAATCACCTCTTCAATTAGCGCATAGTGGTTGATTTTGATTTAGATTCAGAGCTCTGAGTTTAGTGTAATTAACATTTAACCATTTAATTCTCAATTTCTAGGACACATAGTCTCTTTAAGGGATAAACTAATATCTTTGTTGTAAATTTAATCGGTTATCAAGTTTAATACTGTGTGCATAATAGAACAATGTAGTATAACATAACTATTATCATAAAATTATTGCACCAAGGCATACAAGACACGATGGGCTATAACCTTTAACAATGGAACTTGTTTAACATCTGTGTCGTGCCACGGATATTTTTGTTCACGTACACATTGAAATAAGAATCATACACTTATAAAATGCAGTGTTATAATATTTGACAAGTATGTACACGCTATTTAACTATTTGTGACTGGTATTCTTAATGCCTTCCTGATTATATGTCAATGTCTAGATCTATCACGAACACTCCGTTTACCCATGCTTCGCAGCAGACTAAGTAAGTATCACTCCCTCATCAGATATAGTCTGAGTTTCAGAACAATACTAAATCTAAACAAAGTGATAAACGAATTATCGATGTGATATTTTGACAGGCCGAATACGAGGGACTTATTATTTACCTTGTATGATACCACTTTTTTATTCATATATGCATGCATACCGAATTGAAGCTCGACTAATGGAGTCTTATTGATAGAATCGTCTTGAGCATTTGTTTTGGCCTCTGTTGTAAAACTAACTTTGATATTGTTAATGGTATTTACAATACCTCAGATAAAGTTTAACAGGGGAAGCCAAAACAAATATTTAGGCGACATTCTTACGGTGAACACATTTATATGGCTATTTTTGACTTTTGACCTTGTAAGATACATTTTTTTTCATTCGGATATATACATGTATATTTATTTCAACCGATGAAGTCTTATTAACAGAAACTGTCCCCTTCAACATTAGTTCTGGCCTCTGTTGTAAAGCTATAACTTTGGTGGGAATAATATTCTGATCACGTGTATACAACTAGTTCATACATCTTTAACAAAGCCATGTAACACAATTTAAAGAGTTTGCTATATTTCGGTGTCTTATAATACCGACAAAGGCAATGGTTTTATTTTTATATTTATTATTTTTAACAGCTGCTTTATGACAAAGCATCAATTATCTACGTGACTGATGTGACTGTGGTTAAAAACACACAAAACAATAAAACAACATGCTCAGTACATGCATGCATAACATCTCAAGTAAAACAACCATTAAATGATAGGGCATAAGAATATGCTATCGTTCGTCAGATTCTTGATGTACAATGATAGTTTGCCCGGATAACAACGACACGTTCAATACTATTATACCTAGCAGGTACATTTAAGTGCACTTATTCTGATTTTGGTGTAAAGAGTTATTTAACTGGCGTGTGGGTGCACTCATAATTTGAATTTGATTCAGTATATGAGAAACGGATTCTCCCAAGGTAAGCGGTAATTCTGTAAACAAACTTATCTATAATAATCTATTTTGTATCTTTTTAACTCATCATTTCTTGGAACTTGTGCCCTTGTTTTCTTTATTTGAAAAGTTATAACCAAGATAAAGACAGGAAATTATGTCACGAAGTCAAACATCATAGTTCAACGTCAAAGTTCTAGTCACCAGAAATGCACATGTAAGCTAAACAAATTATACTTCCTGTGTCAAAAGTTATAGTCAGCTTTAATTCTTTTCATTAAGTCAATTACATTATTGAGGTCACAAAGTCAAAGGTCATGGTACAATCTGAAAGGCTTATCATAAGTTACATACATGGAATCACAACTCTATACCCTAGAGAGGACAAAAGTCATAACCGTGTTAATCTGTGTTTTAAAGTAAGACAAACGGTATTATCTATATCACAAAGTAACAGATCACGGTACTATCTGATAGGGCTAATATTTGAGGCTAGATCATATTTGTTTAAATAAAAAATCTTAGATACCAAAGTATAAATCAGTAAAATGTCCAGGACATAGATACAAATCCGGTAAAAATGGACAACCACGGACCTCTGGAAACCAAGAGGTGGGGTCAGGTGCCATGGAGGAGTAAGAATCCCCTGTCGACCGATCACACCCGCCGTGAGTCCACAGTCAAGTCTAATGAAATACGTGAGGAGTAAATCCTCGTCACAATTGGTACAGACGTCTCAACAACCGCCAACGAAAAGGCAACTCAACATTTCACTTAGTGAAACAGAGTAAACGCAAACAAGACTATTATACCAATCATAAAATTTGCGGAACGTTGACTTTAAACGCGGTGTTCCATATCCCTGTGTCAATAATTTGTCAGTGAGTAGTTTACCTCTGTATATGGAATCGTCATATGTTGTACACGCCCTGCATATCGGATCATTTGTGAAATATAAACTCCCTATGCGGGTGACTGAGGGATATAACTACTTAAATGTGGAAAATTTACGATGGGAAAGCCGAAATCATCGCGTTTGTCGTATAGCTTAGTTGCCAATTTCCCGTCTGTGTTTATATCAAATAAAAAGTATGAAGCGTCTGTGCTTGATTCTGTTGTATCCTTAATTTCTAGTTCGCTGGGATATATCGCATTGACACGTGTATGGAATTTGTTATTATTAATTGACAAAACGTTGTCGATATATCTAAATGTCAAATTAAAGGAGACCGCTAACTTTTTCTTCTTTTGATTCAGCAGTGTTTATTGAAATTTTACGTCAAACTTAATATATATATTATATATATATATATATATATATATATTATATATATATATATATATATATATATATATATATATATATTATATATATAAATTTAAGGATTTTTACGCCTGTGTTTGACTCTTTTTTATTGTATTGCTGAAGTATATCACGGTGATTAATGCTTCCTATTGTTTAACAATGCGATTCGGTACTGATGCAATGATGCAACTTTTTCTGGTTCAAAAATTCCTTGGAATAATATAAATTATATTATCTATCTTAGAACATTACACGCATCTCAAATCTGGCGATATCCGAAGATGCTAAATTACCCACAGAAAAACAAGTAATTTTGTACCAAAGAGAATATATATCTATTTATAAAAAATGAAGTTTCACCATATATTGAACCGTGTAATTTTCTGAGTTACAGAACAACACGTATAGTGAATCCATATGACCTGGCCAGCTGGAGTCTCGTGAACCCGTTCTTGACCTAGACGAGTTTAAAATTTAGGTAAAACATTAAGGTTTCGTAATCCACAGCTCAGGGTTTCAGTGTCACTAGCTATATATTCAATGTTCATCTTGGTCATATTAAAGGGGATCGTTATAGATTTCTATATTCAGCTTGATTTATGAAAAGAGAAATGTTAATTGATATTTATTTTAGTTAGCATGCCCAACTAATTTACAATAGCAGCAGTCGTTTCTAGTCAGAATAAAGAACTAACAACCAAATTACGTTTGTCTGTATCATTGTTAATATGTATCAAATCCCTGATGTTTTAATGACTAACTGTAAATGATTACACGAAAATGGAACAATTCAAACGTTTTCAATTACTGTGCGCGCTGCTCACTTCGCAAGTCTGAAAAAATAACGATTACTTCAGTTCTGTTTGATTCAGTTGACTGGATACATGTCTACTATTTTACTTTTTTGTTGCAACTTTTTACAATAATCTTTCATTCATGATCATTCATGATTACATAATGTTGAAAACATTCGTCAAATTGCATGGAGATGGACGATTGCATTGTTATATTGTGTTACCTGAGTTTTTCACGACTTTTACTATGACCTCATTAGTTAACAATGCAAAATATTCAAAAAGGTAATCTTGGACTATTAGGCATTAAGTGGTTAAAGGGAAAGTACTTACAAGAGCTTCTGTCAGACAAATGCAAGGGAGTTTACCGAGGAAGTAAATATATCAATTAGTAGAGTTGTGAAAACGTTTAGATAGGAAACACAGATACATTTTAATTGTATCTAACCTCTGCTTAAACATCTATCATATTTTTACAATGGAGTGCTCCAGGAGTATGGTGTCATGATTTCTAAACGAGAACGGCATACGAAGTCCTAGAACTAATAATAAGTGCCACACAGGTATGTTTCTGTAAACTGGCACTATACTTCTGTTTTTATTTACCAATAACGTATAATAATGATTGGTTCCTGTTGTTTTTCGATATTTTGAGAGTATACGACACAAATATAGATTTCCCTATTGTTTAGGTGAACCACGCCGACGGCAATTAGATATATAGGTATTGTTATGTCACACTATAAATTATTATTTAACACTGACTCAGAACAAACTGATTCAACACGAAGCTGCATTACCCACTATAAGCACGACCAAACACCGTGACTCCCATTCGCCAATCTAATCTGGACATGACCTTTACACCGAGCTCGAGCTTTTTACCGAACTTGACGTTTTTCATCGAACTCGACAGGTTTCGCTGGAATATTTCCGACGGATGTGACATACTAACAGGGGACGCTGATTTCTTCCGGACACCTGGTCCCATCCTGTTTGGAATTCGCTGTTGTTATTCTTGTTGAGTCCGTTGTTATATCTAATCTGTTGTATTGTAATGAACTTTAGCTGATAGTTATATTTTTGGGGATTTGTATAATACCATTCCCACTTTTTAAATGTATAAACTACACTATCAGCTCAAAGGGGGGGGGGGTTGGAGCAGGTCTGAATATTGACATATATTGCAAATAATAGAGTGTCAGACAGATGGCGTCATGATAAAGGCTTAAGAATTCCGATAAAAATATATAAAAAAACCGCCACAAAATGGGAACGGACATAACACTACATTATTACGTTACCACAAACGTTCAAAATATTGATAGTGTTTTAGATGTTATTGATAACTATAGTAAAATCCATATAAACTGGCGGAGTGGAGTCTCTTGAACCCTTGGTCCGGAAGAGAATAAATTTTAGGTAATAAAATATAGAAAGATTAAAACTACACTGATAAGAGTAGTCCTTCGTATTGATCATCATACTAAGGGGGGTCCAGTGAGGAATAAAACGTGAAGCTTGTCATAATAGAAAAGATGAATAGAAGTATTCGTATGATAATCAAAAGCTTACTCCGCCACATCAAAATGGATTGGACCAATGTCAGTCTGATGGTTAAACTAACAGAGTCAATATTAACAATAACCAAGGTCAATTATACATCAAAATAATCTCGGAATTATTTGTATATTACAACCAGAAAATTATTATGAAAAACGTAATAACACAGACATATAATCACGCATCGGTATATATGGTCAACATTTTAAGATTTTCGTTTAGATCCTTGGTATTGTTAATAAATTTAGTTATTGGTCCCAATTATGTTAACTTAAGACAACAGATGTGTAAATTAGCAGAAGTACCAGATAATAATCAAAGTTCACATCCTTAAGAGCACAACGAATTAGATGTGCAATGATCTCAACATGAATAACAATTACGAATCTCACGGATAGGCCCAGGTGCCCGGAAAGAGTCAACGTCCTCTGCTATTATTCGATATTTTACTATATGAGTTTTGTTACTTTACATGACAAGGATTTTTACTTGATTTATAATTACAATAACATTATCAAAGTATGGTTTCATAAAATGAGTCTCATGTTGTCATAATATAAAAGCATTTTTTTATATTAAATAGGATAGTAAATTCCTCGGGCCGGCGTTTCCGTAAAAATTGCAGCTTCATACGTAAAACGATATTGCACGGTCTATGTTATTCTAGTACCGCTGCACTAAATGTTTATCAAGCATTTCTTTTAAAAAGTTAAACTATTGTCCAATCAGTCAACTGGCATCCGGTTTTTAATTTTTTTTCATTCAATTTAATTGTGTTGTAAAAGAATTTAAATTCCCTAGAAAAATGGCATCGCGCGATCTGATACAAAACATTAATACAAATGTTTAATGTAGTTAAACATGAAATGAATGGTGTTCCATCTCGATTCTTGAGTCATGTGTGCCAATGGTGACGAGGGTTTGTTCCTCATCTGTTTCGTTTGAGTTTGACTGTGCACCCACGGCAGGATGCTTTCTCCTTCCGTGACACCTATAAATATCTAGAAATCCTTGTTTGTCTAATATTTGATATATGTTAGTATCGTATCCTGGTCAACATGAAGATTTATATTTTGGTATCAGAACGTTTTATATGTGTACATTGTATCCTGTACATCCTGAAAATTTATACAGATTGTTATATCATA
>BROG01001730.1:0-30678 GCA_030159075.1 Atrina japonica | reverse complement strand
AGATATATCCTCTTGAGCTAGAGATCAATGAGGCGACAGAAAGCGACACATCTGCTTCTGCTTCACTACTACAATGCAATTGAACTGAAAATGGCCAGTTATTAACATAAACAACATACCAAGGTATGATACAGTATGTTTTACTAATTACAAATACTTTCACAACTGAGAGGAAATTATCGTGAACAATACCTGAACGAAATCGCTCGTGTTTATCTTTACTTTACTTGGATTTAAAGCATATGTAATCTCCGTAGGTTTAAAGCTGTTTAGAATTTTTAAGTACCCACATCTGATTTACATTGCTCCTGGAATAACCAACTGTACAGTATTTCTGAAGTTTCTCCTTAACTGCTGTAAATACTTTGGTAAGATTTGCTGGAACACTTACTGGACCCCGCTTTGTACCTCTGCTAACATTTTATAAAGTTTAGGTATCCCGTATAGATATGGTAGCTAAAAATAGGTAGCGGTTGTTGGTACATCAAAAGAGTGTAATATAGTTTTAATATGATTTTAATGTTGCGTGCAAAAAGTTCGAGTCGACAAAAATGGTGTGCATTCGACTGTATAGAGGAGGACATGATTGGACATATTAGTCTTTCGCCTCCACCGAGGATGAATTTTGCTGGACAGTACTAGGATAATGTCGGATACTAATGTCCACTTAAATAAAAGTAAAAGGCATTACATTACATATTTAGATATACATGAATAGCAAAAGAAAACCAGAAAACCAAATTGTTCAACAACATTTCAGTTGATTTTGCGTTAATGAAACAGCATCATAAACTGTGCACATTAATACATTCTTTTTTTGTGAAGTATATGTAAATTTGAATCGATTCGTTATAAATGGACACATTAATACTTAACTTGAATGCTTTACAAATGAACAAACAAGAAAAACTTGATGCAAAGCATCAATTCGCCGCCAAAGGTATTTCATGTTCGCTGTTCTTTTTTTCACCGGGGTTGTA
This sequence comes from Atrina japonica, assembly GCA_030159075.1. Taxonomy (NCBI): domain Eukaryota; kingdom Metazoa; phylum Mollusca; class Bivalvia; order Pterioida; family Pinnidae; genus Atrina; species Atrina japonica. The sequence continues at coordinate 29,698 of BROG01001730.1, read as the reverse complement.
CTAAATACCGCAAGGTAGCGCATAGTACCGAAACAGACTTTAATTACCAAAATAGACCGAAACGCATATTTTTACTATTATTTTGACACAAAAACTGAAGTATATGTCATAGCTTTTATATAAAAAAGTTATTTTTAACACAATTTTTGTATAACAACCGATAAATTCAGAATTATCATGTACTGAAATAAGACCGAAACACACCATTACCACAGGAATAGAACACAAATGTTTTATTTGTGTTGTAGAATATGCCTTAGTATATATACATGTACATATATATAAAACGTAATTTAGAAAAACATTTATGGAATAATTCAGAATTATTTTTTTTAAAACAAGTCCATATTACAGTCTGTTTCGTTCATTGTTGGCCTAGCCGGCTAGAGTGGTTCAATCTTGTTTAACATGATAATTCTGACTTTATCCATTATTACACAAAACTCGTGTTAAAAGTAACATTTTATTATATGTAGACTTTAACATGTACTACATGTACTACAGTTTTTATGTCGAAATAAAAGTAAAAATGGTGTGCTTCAGTAATTAAGGTCTGTTTCGGTAAATCGTCCGACCCGTTTTCACTTTGTTGTTCTCCCAATCATTAATATTTCATACGACACATTTCGTTTTCGGTGTTATATTTATTCCGTTTTGCACAAACGAAATCATTTTAAAGGATAAAAAACATTTTGTTCCAAATTTCCGTCGTCCACTAAACTTATATAATAGGATATCATGCTCTTATCAAAATCAATCACGTAATGATTGCTCCCATCATTTCGACTAATGTCTCCCACTTATCGTTATTTCATTTCTTATGTCTATGTCTCTACAAAAAATACGAATCGCGGTATTATACCTTAATTGCATTAAAAAAATTTAGATGCTGATTATTTATGAAACAAACCAACATCACTTTCATATCTGAAAGGACTATATATGATAGAGATGCCTATATACCCACCAATAAAATGAAAATTAAGTATTCATTGTAAAGTTCATGGTTGTACACATTATGAAGTTTAAGATTAGCACTTTACATACACACGGAAAACAAAAGTTTCCTTGTCAGGAAAGTGTCTTAAAATCGACATTAAAATATGCATATTTTCAATATTTTATCTATTTTATACTATTTTTTAGCATTTGGGGGTAAAATGAAGTATGAGCACATCCTTGGACAAGAAAGATATTCCACACTCTGTTGTATATGTTCATTAACTATTTTGTGTTCAAAGGAAAATTTTGTCCAAAGCTGCGTTCAATATAAACAAACAACTTTTCATATGAACAACACGTCCATGTATTACGTCGTTGCTAAGGATATACTACTTCCGGGTTGTTTTGACGGTCTACAGACGGCGTTCATTTATTTTCGTCGAGGACCATACATATGAGAAACAAAAAGTACACTTGACAAACCAGGAAACCCTATAAATAGCTACAGTGGGTAGTTTCTTCTCTTTTTATCACTGCGGCAATCACATTCTTAATACAAACTGGAAAATACTGAGTACTGTAAGCAAAGCGCTAGGCTACAATGCTTTGTTTTCTTTCATTCTTGGAATTTTCTGTCGATAGATCTGCTTGACAACTTTTCACTAAAGATAAGTAGAATCTACGGTAAACTTGCTTCCTTGAGTCGAGAGATCGAATAGGCCTAACTTTGTTTGTGTTACACATTGCCTACTGGTAACCCGTAAGACCGTATACTACCATAGACCCTTGGATCAGTGCTTTTTATCAATCGTAGATCTACAAGATGATGAATTGACTACTACATGTAGGTCAATTTACAGTTAGTCTGATCTGGATGCTTGGCCCTTATGCATTTCTTTACCCGAGCGCCGAATACAGGCCTACCGCACAGAATCTATTTTTAGAATGTTACCTCTGAACTCAGGCATCACCGACACTGTTATCAAGTGTATACGTAGAAATAATATTACTGTTTTAAAAAATAGGAGTATAGATTTATTAGGTAAATCTATAGAACATTTAGTTTTCCAAAGTAAGCCCTACGAGTACAAAATGTATGAATATACAACTAGCGACTGCATTCTCTTGTTGGGTTTTAAATCAAACTGTTTTAACATTTTACACCATCCTTACACATAAGTGATTGTGGCGTAATGGTTAGCACGTCAGATTGTGAATTCAAGGGTCCGGGGTTCGAATCTGGAAATGTGCTTTTTTTTTCTTTTTAATACTATATTTTTAAAGGAACTCAATTTATATTTAGATATATTTTTCACACAGATAAAAATTAATCTGTGGAATAAACTTCATTTTCTCGAAATAATTTTTCACCAAACTTAACACAAAAGTTCATTAAGTCACTGGAGTTCCCATTGACTTAACATGACCTTGAAATGACCTTTGGGGTCAAGAGAACAAGTCAAACTACTTAGATCTCAACTTTAGACAATATGAAGAACTTTTTATGAAAATATGACCATCCACCGTTTGGGGGCCGTTTTGGACCCTTATCATATATAGTCCTTTAATAGCGTTTTTGCCTCAAATAAAATTACTACGTCATTACTTCCGCGTTCAAAGAAACTAACAGCTCCTTCCATATACTACTTCCTAACTTAATTTGAAATATATTCGCCGCCTCCTGGCGGCGAATAATAAACCGCATTGGATTTGAACTACTGTGTGTCCTAGCAAACCCGGAAAGTGTTTTTTGAAGTTTACATCAAATAAATATTAAACTATCAATAAAATTACTATTTTATTTAAAGAGGGTCATAGTCGTAATCTATTCTGCATTCAATTACAAAGGAGACCCTCCAACACTCGAGATCCTAGTTAAGCCCTTTTGTGATTTTCTGACTTCGATAAGCAGTAATGTCAGCGGCCATTATTGTTGTTGACTTTCTTTGAAACTGTCTATTATTCTCATCACCCATTGGTCACCATGGTCAATGGATTGAAAATACTGGCGGAACACTCCTGGACGTGGATTTGACTGTTCTGTTTACTTGCGCATAAGAACGTTGTAAACATCCGGTTTCATTTTCAAGAAAGATAATGAATATAATTTAGCGATTTGCGATTATTTAAGATTTACTTTATGTTTAAACGTAATCAATAGGGGTAAAAAGCTGTACACTGCAGGGCCTAAAAATTGTCCTGCTAAAATAGCCGCCGATGGGCCATATCAATCTGACGCTTCATTAGTTATTCTATTCAAATCAAACGTTTCTGAGACTTTCTATGGTTATATTTTGCGGAAGTGCCAATATGTTCTACATATTCGACGTCACAATTAAACTGTGACGTCATTCAGCTGGACAGCTGTTGGTATGAGAGCGAATAGACTCCTAATGAATGCCTTTTCCCTCATTTGTTAAACAAGGAGCTGCGCTCGCTTTCGAGGCATTGCCTTAGTTCATTTTATGAACTAAGTCAGTGCCCTTAAAAGAGAGTGCAGATCCTTTTGTAAACTAATGCAAGAAAAGCATTCATCGAGAATCTATCCGATCTCAGTACGGCAACACCGTTCATGCATAATGATGTGAAAGTTAAATTATGACGTCAAATGAGATTTTTTTATAGTTGTATATAGAAGTTCCCGTGTTACCATGAACTAAGTCTGGCGAACGTTTGAGTATGTTAAGTATGTCGTTGTAAAACTGTTTTAGATGACTTTTTCAGTGTTCTTGGAGAGAAGAATTATTTACAACGTGTTGATTGCCATCCGAAAATGAGTCCGTTTTGTGTAGAAAATCAGTAATATGAACTAAGGCATTGCCATGAAGAGAGCGTAGCTCCTTCATTCACGCTTGCGGAAGAAAAACATTCACCGAGAATATATATCCGGTCTCAGTAAGGCAACACCTTTCCTGCAAAGATTAAATCATGAGGTCAAATATTTAGAACACAATTAGCATTTCCGGTATTACCATTACAGCGACGTCTTACTTCCAGGGTCCTCTGGAGGGCTTGAATACAAAGTGCACACTCCTCACATTGGGTAACAATCCTTGACATTATATATCACTATTTTGAGTCTAACTTTGGGCAATCATGTATTTAACATTCGGAATACACAAAACGCCATATAGGGAGTTCTCTAGAGTCTTCATGCCATTACGAACACAGGTTTGGTTTTCAAACTGAAGCCGTCCTTTCATATTTTGAATTCTAAAATACATTTCGGGTACGGTGCAATTGTGTCACGCATGCTCAGTAAACACAAATTTCTGATTCCAGGTGTTATGAAGTAAAAATGGCGGTAACTATGCATTTCACGGATTAGCCAAAACCACTGTACGTAAGTAGTTTAGTAACTTTTACGTTATTATCGTTTTTTCTATTTGCTGCATTTACGCTTATATCTACATCTACTTGAATTAAAAAAAAATAAAACAGGCACTATCTAAATTCTGGCGATTTAATATTTACATTTCTCCGCTGTTACCTAATGACCCCTGGCCAGTAAGAGTTATTGTTCCTTTATTGGGTTATCTCTCTTTGCAGATCAGCTGATTAGTTTCAATTTTGGTCAAAATATTATCTCTTAATATATACAATATGTGAGTATTGCTGTTACTTGGTAGTGCATTGGTTTACATGCATGTATGATTGTGTATTATAGGGGTGCGTGTCTGTCAGACATTTTTTCAACGAGACCACCCCATACTTCTGATGTGTCAACTTACTATGTAGGAAAATCCTGTGTATTGTTATCTGTTTATTCTAACGTCTTGATTATCTCTTTAAAATGAATTAAACCTTTGAACTGATATAAATTATAAGTATGGCTTACCTGTATATTTGTTCAGGTTTACGTTTTGTTTAGTGATCATAATCCGTCTACGAGGGAGCAAAAATAAATTTTATCCTTATCTTAATTCTATCTCAATCAGTTATACATGTAGGAGTGCAACACCATGCAATTTCCTACACATGAAGTGAAAGTCGGTCGGGCTCAAAATGCCACTGTATGAAGTGGTACTTTTCATGCTAAATACAGAGTGAACTTCAAACTATTTAAAAACTTATCTTTCACCATTTTATGATATTTAACGCACTCTTCTATGGGGTCACATGCAAATGACCTCGTAAATGTATCAATTTCGACCAATGAAGATGTGACTTATGCAATCGTGTATGTTTATCAAATGGCAAACAGATGTAAACGTTTTCAACATTACAAACAACACTGAACACACAAAATCTGGAAGTAGCAGAGCTTTTTTAATGATAGTGGATTATATTTCCAATCGCAAATTTTATCTTTTTCCCCAAATGTTTGCCCATTACTTCCAAATCGAGGATATAACATAACATCTTTTCATTATTTCAAACTTTTATGCCGATATTTGCATTCATTGTTTTTCAGGAAAGTTGAAATACGGCAGCTTGACAGTAAAACTGATAAAAAAATAGCTAAATATGTGAAACAAAAAAGAATAGAAAAATAAAAGAAAACTTACCAATTTTGAACTGAAATGCCCCAAAATTTACTAGAGAATTCTTTTAATAACCCACAATAGGATCAGATCGAAGTTATTCCGAATGACTTCTGTGGACTGAGGGTTTCTTTATTATAAAATAAATTACATCCCTTTGCCATTCGATAAACATTCAATCGGAGATCTATCAACATAATTCTGTTGCGAAGGTGCTACAGATAACTGTTACTTACATTTTTTTCGGGTCCACATTTCCTTGTCAACCAGCAAGAAAAGATTCTCGGTCGTACTGTCATGTTTTAATATTTGAATTTACTAGGTGGGTGGTAAATACAAAAATTAAAACATGACAAGTTGTCATGTTTTAATTTTTGTATTTGTAACAGAGACAAATACTGCCTCTGCTTGGATTCGAACCTAGGACCCCTGGTTTACAAGTCTGGTGCTCTACCGATCGAGCTAAAGGGGAAACCCCACTAGTTCAAGTGCCACATTATCCCCCTCTATTGAAAGAGTCGTCCCGACTCTCTTAGAGGTAGCTATCACCTGTGGGGCAATTTAAGGATAATCACTTTCACATTACCAGGAAGAACCTAGGTCCCAACGTGGGCGCCATTTGTAACAGAGACAAATACTGCCTCTGCTTGGATTCGAACCTAGGACCCCTGGTTTACAAGTCTGGTGCTCTACCGATCGAGCTAAAGGGGAAGCCCCACTAGTTCAAGTGGTAGGAACACCATATAACTAACCCTGCCACATATTTACCACCCACCTAGTAAATTCAAAAATTAAAACATGACAGTACGTAAAAAGGGGAAGGGGTGTTTTTAGGGACAAGGGCGTTTAATGGGTATTACACGGTATCTAATATTCCAATAGAATTAATGTTGTAACATTGAAAAGAACAATGTGCGTGTTTATCCCTTGGGACAATTAAACATCAAAATGTTTTATTCTGCTGATTCATCCATCCTTGCACTACCATGCAGAACCCAGTGAATATTGATCAGTGATAAAAATTCTTATATTTACTTACTTAATAAATCATCATGTATGATTAAGATATCTCCTAATATTAAATGCTTGTTTTCATGTATATTTATATAAACTTTTATATCATTGGCCAGTGAGAGGACATGTATTAGATGGAAGCTTACATGTATGATATATTACCTATAATAAAATCTCATGGACAAAACAATTCTATCTAAATTATTCTTAAAAACATTGAAAAGAATAAAAATACACAGGTCCTACTGATATGCAATAAATTAGTGAATCAGCTTTCGAACTGGAAATTGTCAAGCAGATATACAGCCGGAAAACAGAGATATACTAGACGGTTCTATCTTATTTGCATATTGCCAATTTTTCTCTTTAAGAATCACTTTTGTATGAATATATGTAATAAAGTAAACTTGACAATCGCAGCATAATATTGAAGAAGAAATCTTGGTATATTATAATCATCATAGGCGTCGGCAGCAAATTGAAAGTGGGGGGGCTAAACCAACTTAAAACACACACACGCCAGAAATGGGGGGGGGGGGCTAAACCAACTTAAAACATTGGTTAAGCCCCAATTTTCAACACCTATGCCTATCTTTTCAAAAAAAGTGTGGGGGCTAAGCCCCCCCGGCTCCGACGCCTATGATCATTACAGAATAAACAAATTAACTCTGGTAATCATTATGCAGCATATAATGTTAAACCTTATATTTGTCATAAGTTCAATGTAATGTTTCACATTTATCCAAAACAAATTGATGATTCTCAACCACGTAACAGTTCTGGGATCAATTTACATGACACTAAATATATTCAACTCATTTATTCATTGTTAGACTCTGATTTTACAGGTCTAGTTTATGTTACTAATATAAAGGAAATATTACTCATTTGAAAACAACACTACATGTATTTTGAAGAAAAAGTGTCCCCTATGGCTTTTATCTCATACCATATTACAACTGTGTCAAAAATCGATATGAAATGGTGTTGATACAATTAATTGTATTAACTAGAGGCAGTTACTTATCCGGCCATCCTGGGATCGGACTTTCAACAAACATATTGTACTCAACGGCATGTATAATTCAACATTTACGTCAGTCATGTTTTTAGTACACACAGGAAGACTTTGACCGTAAGGGGGAACTATAAGTACTGGTCTTAACTCCAGACAGACAATTTCTACACTGAAGAGATCGCTGCGCTCGCATAATATAAATCTACATATTTGCATTTCCAGATGTTTTTCGTGTATGTGAAATCCGGATTTGACCTGGAATTTTGTTTTTAGGGCATGCGTTTACTGATTGGGAATTTCACTCTTTCCTAAAACAAATACGAAACCGCGGCTCGAAGTTGCAAGATATGGCTTTTTATGAAGGGAGGAGGGGGCATCCGTGGCCGAGTGGTTAGAGCATTGCGCTTTAAATCACAAGGCCTGTCACCTCTGGTTCGAATCCCTCTAGGGTCATTTCGAATTAAGGTCGGTGGTCTTTACCCGGGTAACCGGGGTTTCTCCTCCACCAATAAAAACTGGACGCCATCATATGACTGAAAGATTGTTGAGTATGGCGTAAAACAAAAAATCAAATCAAATCAAATGAGGGGAGGAAGACTCTAGAGGACTTCCGATATGACATATATATTCCGAATGTAAAATACAGTCTTCCCCCTAATGAGACTCGAAACAGCGGCGACGCCCTCTACGCTAGCTCTCCGACTTGGCTTACACCAGTGCCACCACCGCTTCTCGCGTAGTATAGAATTTTGCCCAAAATTTTAACTTTCGTATCATTATAAAATTAAGTATTATTTGTGTCATACTGTGGATATAATTGTAACAAATATGCGCAGTCAAAATAATAATTTTATAAGTAATTATGTCTTCGTTTAAAAAGTAACAATACTTTTAAGAACTTAATTCTGTTGCCGCAAGAACACTCAGTTTGTTGGTATCACAGCCTTTATATACCATGGATGTAAAGTATGTCGGTATAATAGTCTGTATGTAGTAAGCGTGCCGTTATGGATGTAAAGTATGCCTGTACCACGTGTATGGTGATAGACGTAAAATATGTCGGTATTATAGCCTTCATATACCACGGGTACCGTGATGGATTTACAGTATGTCGTTAATAAAGCCTGCAAAAACCACGAGTATGGTGGTGGATGTAGAATGCGTCGGTATTATACCCCGCATTTACCAAGGGTATAATGGTGGATGTAAAGTAAGCATATCGGAACTAAAGCCATTTTATACCGCGCGTATGGTGGTGGATGTAGAGTATGTCGGTATTATTAGCGATATATAAAGCTATATCGCTGGTATTATAGACTATTTATACCACGGGTATAGTGTTTGTTGTAATGTATGCCGGTATTATTTCTATTAATACCACGGTTACGGTGATGGATGTAAAGTATGTCGGTATTATAGCCTGTATATTTAAAGGGTGATAGATGTAGAGTATGTAAGCATTATGCCGTATTATACCACGGTTTGGGTGTTGGACGTAGAGTATGTCGGTATTATAGTCTGCATATAACACGGGTATGATGGTGGATGTAAAGTATGTATATATATATATATATATATATATATATATATATATATATATATATATATATATATATATATTGTGATATATATATATATTGTGAAAACCAGGTCAGGTCCAATGTGGTTGAATTAATCAGACTGCGTTGCAATCAATTTTCCAATTTCATCGAAAATTAAGTAAAACTTATTCAGTCGAATTCTAATATTTAGTAAAATTAAGGTATTCAGTTAACACCCTTTTCGACACATTTGCTAACACACTTTTCAATTTCATGTTAAATTTAGTAAAATTTTGGTATTTAAGTAAATCAAAATAATTTGTAAAATTTAGGTATTCAGTGAAATTATTATATTTTTCTTACACGTATAATTCATTAAATAATGTGAATACAATTCATAACATTATGATTATAATTAACATGAGTTTTTATGTGTTTAAATCGGTAGAATATTATAAATATAATACCAAAATTATAATGCTCAAGACGATCGTTTCTGTCAATCAGACTTCACCACTTGAGCTACAATTCTAAATAGTTTTTCTAGAGAGAAAGTGGTATCAGACAAGGCCAAATAATATATAAATCTGTTTAAAGTTTGATGTAAATGCTTTCCTTTTACACTTACTAAATGATTAACAAGTAATATATAATAATGTATATGCAAATAAACTTTTCTTCATTTTATGACCACTTTTCTGGCATTTTTTACCTGAGGTTACCTGAGGTATATTAGCTCGGTGTTTTAACAAGTTAATTACACTTAATTTATTGTTTATACAAGAATTCCTGCTATTCCAACAAAGTGTTTTCACCTTTTCCCTCTTTTCCCTTCTGAATTCTCAAATGTTGGAATCGGAGGAATAAACCGCCTATACCACGGGCGTGGTACTGGATATAGAGTATGTCGGTATTATAGGCTGTATATAGTAGCCTACGTGTACGGTAATGGATGTAAAGTATGTTGGCATTATAGGCTGTATATAGTAGCCTACGTGTGCGACAATGGATGTAAAGTATGTCGGTATTATAGGCTGTATATAGTAGCCTACGTGTACGGTAATGGATGTAAAGTATGTCGGTATTATAGGCTGTATATAGTAGCCTACGTGTACGGTAATGGATGTAAAGTATGTCGGTATTATAGGCTGTATATAGTAGCCTACGTGTACGGTAATGGATGTAAAGTATGTCGGTATTATAGGCTGTATATAGTAGCCTACGTGTACGGTAATGGATGTAAAGTATGTCGGTATTATAGCCTGCATATACAACTGGTATGGTGGTAGACGTGAAGTATGTCAGTATTATAGCCATTTTATTCCTCGGATGTGGTGGCCGATATAGACTATGTCGGTATTACAGCTTGTTTTTACCACGCGTATTGTAGTGGACGTAAAGTATGTCAGTATTATAGCCTGCATATACCACTGGTATGATAGTGAATATAAAGTATGTCGGTATTAAAGTCATTTCATATGACAAGTGTGGTGGTTGGTAAAATATTTCGGTATTATAGTCTGATAATACCACGGGTACGGCGATGGATGTAACGTATGTTTGTGTTATAGCCTGTTTATACCACGGGTGCGGCATTGGATATAATGAATGTAGGTATAATAGCCTCCTTATACCACGAATATGGTGGTGGAGGTAGAGTATGTCGGTTTTAAAGCGATATTATACCACAGGTACGGTACTGGATGTGGAATATGTCAATATTATATTCTGTAGGCCTATACAGTACGTGTTCTGTGATGGATGTAATGTATGTCGGTATTATAGTCTATATAGTACAGGTATGGTGATGAATGTAAAGTATGTCGGTATTATAGCCTGCATATATAACGGTATGGTGGTGGATGTGAAGCATGTCGGAATTCAGCCTATTTATACCACGGCTACGGTGGTAGATTTACAGTTTGTCGGTAGTATAGCCTGTTTACACCACGGGTACGGCGATGGATGTAGAGTATATAGGTATAATACCGTATTATACCACGGGTATGATGGTGGATATAAAGTATATCGGTATTAAAGCCATTTCATACGACGGTCATGGCGGTGGAATTAGAGTGTTTCGGTGTTATAGCATGTTTATACCATGGTTACGGTAGTGGATGTAATGTATATAGAATATGTCGATATTATTGCTTGCATATACCACGGGGATGCTGATTGGTGTAAAGTATGCCGGTAATATAGCCTGTATATACCACGGGTATGGTGGTGGACGTAGAGTTTGTCGGTAATAATAGCCTGCATATACTAAGGATATGATGGTGGATGTAAAGTATGTCGGTATTAAATCCATTTCATACGACGTGCATGGTACTGGGTGCAGAGTATGTCGGTAGTATAGTCTGCTTATTCTACGGATACGGTGGTGGATGTAAAGTAATCATATCAGTATTGAAGCCATTTTATACCACGGGTATGGTAGTGGATGTAGAGTATGTCGGTATCATTTACTCCTTATACCACGGGTATGGTGTTTGTTGTATGGATGTGAATTATGTCGGTATTATAGTCCATACATATTACATAAGCGGTGATAGATATAAAGTATGTCGGTATTATAGACTGATTATACCACGGGTATTGTGAAGGATGTAATGTATATCGGTATTATAGCCTATTTATTCCTCGGGTACGGTGATGGTTGTAAAGTATGTCTGTATTTTAGCCTGTATAAACCACGAATATGGTGGTGGATATAGAGTATGTCAATATTATAGCCTGTTTGCACCACGGATATGGTGATGGATGTCAAGTTTATCGTAATTAAAGCCTGCATATACTACGTGAACAGTGATGGATGTAAAATATGCCGGTATTATAACCTGCATATACCACGGGTATGATGGTGGATGTAAAATATGTCGGTATTATAACCTGCATATACCACGGGTATGATGGTGGATGTAAAATATGCCGGTATTATTGCCTGTTTATACCACGGGTATGGTGGTGGATGTAAATTATGTCTGTATTATAGCCTGTTTACAGCACGAGTATGGTGATGAGTGTAGGGTATGTTAGTCTTATAACCTGTATATACCACGAGTATGGTTATGTATCTCGAGTTTATCAGTATTTTTTTTTTTCGTTTTTTTTTTTTTTGCCCGAATAATTTGTGCACGGGTATGATCGTAGATATGGAATATATTGATGTTTAAGCTTCTATATACCACGGGTACAGTGGTCGAAGGCAGAACTGTATCTAGGTATAACAATTTTCATGAACTATGGGCATGAGCTTTGTATTGATTCTTGTAGAGTTTGCCAGCATTACAGCATCTATGGAACAAGTGTATGATGTGTGATACTATAAATACATACTACAAAAATTATCATTATGTCTGTTAATTAATTTAAACCTTATAGAGCAATGTGTATTCAATTCATTCCCCACGTTGGACTTCACCTATCATAACTATATTGATTAATTAAGTAATCACGGGTGTTTTGGTGGGTGTAGTCTTTACCTAAAATTTCCATAGGACCTCTGTGTGAGGTCGTTGAATGCGTAAAGTAAATATTATCTTACGTACCAGTACTTTGTTTTTTTTTTTATTTATCTATTTAATTTTCATATAAGAGCCGAAAGTCTTATAACAACTCTTACAATTAAATGAACTTCATATTATGTATTAAAGTTTTTCATGAAAATGAAAAAAAGAATTACACAGGTACAATGTCACATGTTCATTTTGTTCACAGGTTTGGAAATTCTTCCTGACCTGGTGATAACAACTTGAGATTTCTTTTCCTCTGCATTCTTATGTGAAATTGCAGATTTCACAACTTAAGAATAACTAGATCGATTAGAAACGCAAGATCTAGAAACACTAGACGAATTGGTATCACGTGCACACTCCTGAGAATTACACTTATTTTCACTTGCGTTAGTGATAGCTTTGTGAATTCCATCATTATTATTAAATGGACTGCTATCAATCACTTTCCAATCATTATAGATATCACTTTCTTGTGGATCCATTTGAATTCGTCAGGGTAGCAGCGTTTACGTTCTCAACACTTCTAAAATAATCGTATTGTTGTTAATTTTACACGGATTTGGCAATTCTTTTAGTATTATTATTTGATAAAAAATTCAGAGTTCAGATACACTTGGGAGAACAGATGAGTTTATTTGTTTCCTTGTAATATGCATATTAAAGAGTAGTGCAGAATATTTCGACAAATTTACAAAGGCATTCTACTACAAATTTATAATAGTTATTTGCACCTATATCACGCAGCATCGTGAGGTTATAGGTGCCTTGTTATTTCTGTATTTGTGCTTTGTATATATACGGGACCCGATGCCCCCTAGAATTATTCTGCAATTCGTACCCCCGTTTCATATATGTATGTACGTTTAATTTTGATAATCTTTCCGGATTATACTAAATCATTTCCCAACATGGACTACATAGGAAAGGTACGAAATGCTGTCCCAAATATTATCATTAAAATAAAATATATTCCAATGCATATCACCCCCGCATAACAGTGTAAACAACAGTGCAAATGCGATGTAACCAACACCAGTCCGTTAACAAATCTCCGGCGTTATGTACTTATAACCGAATGAAATTATCCGACATACTTGTGATGGGATCTTTCTGAGTACTTAAAAGTAAAAATGAAAAAGTACCAATGGATAATCTATATCCTGAGTCCATTGGAATACAAATGAATAATAATTGCGAAGGACAAGGTGTTAAGAAAGAGTCAAGATCTCCTTTTAGCAAGTCACACCCTTTGCAAATTTTACATTAAAACCTCTAGTCTCCCAGGAACCAGTATAGTACAATTGTACTATACTGACCAACTTTAGTTTCAATTTGAAAAGCAGTTTCATATGTGTTTCCCATAGAATCCAATGTTAAAATACCTGTTGGAAGCCGACTTGGATGGGATGTTGACTTGCTGAACACACTTTTTACAGGGGACCAACCAAACATTATTGTGACTAAGTTTCGTTCCAACTGGCCTGATGGTTTCAGAAGTCTAAATCTTTGAATTTGTTTCCCCAATGGGTTCATTGATAAACTACGTTTTTCCTGGCGACCATAATTTTTGGTGCATCGGGAAAAATGAGAAATCTTACTAAAGAACCTTAAATGCATCATACCTGTAAATTTTCGTTCAAGTTGGTTCAGTAGTTTTAGAGATGATAAAATTAAGTTTTCCTATAGGGTCTAATGTTCAAATATGGCATGTGCTGCACTGGTTTTGGCGGATCGAAAAAAAAATGAGCAATCGTAGTAAAGGGCCTTCCATATATCATTCCTTTAATGTTTGGTTCAACTTGCTTCAGTAGTTTCAGAGAAGATAATCAAATTTTTTCCCCATAGGGTCCAATGATGAGCTATTGTTTGGCAGTAGTAAAGGACCTTCCATACATCATTCCTGTAAAGTTTGATTCAATTTGCTCCAGCAATCAGAGGACATAATCAAAATAAGGTCCTCGCTGGCGGCCATGTTTTTGGCGGATTGGGAAACATTTGGACAATTACAGTAAAGGACCTTCCATACATCATTCCTGTCAAGTTTGGTTTAATTTGTTGCAGTAGTTTCAGAGGAGTTGATCAAAATATGTTTTTTTCTGTATGTCCTAGTGGTTTTAGAGGAGAATTTAAAAAAAAAAAAAAGTTTATGCCGGACGGAAGACGGACAAGGGAAAGACCTAGGACACTAAGTGATGGCAAAAGCTCACTTGAACCGTCGGGTCAGGTGAGCTTAAAAGGTCAAGCTCGGTTAAAATGTCATCACAGTTTTAGATTTTATTGGCGATAGGGAGTCAGTGTATATGGTCGTGTTCCAAAGCAAAAAAAAAGTTTATGAGAGTGGTAGGCTTGATACCCGTAACCGAATCTGACCTGATAAGTTATTAATGTATACTGAAGACATAAAAGTGTACAATATGGTTCTAGGCACACACCGCATGAGACAAGTGACCGACATGACGTTGGCACCATTCTAAAATCCTGTAACTGTATTTGTTTTATGATGTTCAATTGCTTACCAATATTAAAGTGTCGCGTCCTTTGCAAAATTATTGACGCTGATGTATTTATAATGTTTTTGTGAAATTTCAATATACTGGACAACAGATGCAAGTAGTTGGTGATATTTTATTTTTTCTTGTCGGTGTTGTTGCTGTTGTGTTGTCGTTGTTGTGTTGTCGTTGTTGCCATTGTCGTTGTTCTTAATGTTAACGTTGATATTTTTATTGTCGCCGTTGATGGTCTTGTCGTTGGTTGTACTGTTGTGTTGTTGATTTCTCTTATCCGAGACGTCTCTAACATAATGTTTCTCAATCCAATCATTCCTCCCCTATCTCCCTATCATCACCTCCCTACCTCTTCTTAACCCCACTCTCTGTTTATATGTGTAAACATCTGTCTGTAAACATTGTTTATTATTTAAATTTATTTTGAATTGAATCACATTGCTTTACTGTTATCCATCGGTCTCTGTATAAGAGGTGCTTCTATAACTAAAACACCTTAGTATGACCTTTTTAGATTTCAAAACAAACATGTATTGGGTGTTCTATAATCTTCTCTATATTCATATTCTTTATAAAAAAAACTACATGATCGATGATTTCTAGCATTAGTTCAAGGGCCACATCGGGCGGAAAAAAACATTTACCTGTTAAATTATTGAGACATTGTGATGGTATTACCGTTATGAGCCACTCTGCTGTTGTTACCGTTGTGAGACAATGTGGTGGTATTACCGTTATGAGACACTCTGCTGTTGTTACCGTTGTGAGACGATGTGATGATATTACCGATATGAGACACTGTATTGTTGTTACCGTTATCAGACATTGTGGTGGTATTACCGTTACGAGACACTCTGCTGTTGTTACCGTTGTGAGACAATGTGATGCTATTACCGATATGAGACACTGTGTTGTTGTTACCGTTATCAGACATTGTGGTGGTATTACCATTTAAAAAATATTATGTGCTGTTGTTTCCGTTGTGAGACGATGTGATGATTATACCGATATGAGACACTGTTTTGTTGTTACAGTTGTAAGACATTGTGATGGTAATACCATGTGCTGTTGTAAGATGTGCTGTTGTTACCGTTTGAGACATGTTGTCACTGTTGTGAGATGTTTTGTTGACATAACTGTTCTTTGTTGGTACTGCCATGAGACACTGACTGAACAAGAGTATTTGTTAAGAGTTATCGTTGTGAAATACTCTGTTAATGTTACGGTTGTGAGACTATATTACTTTATCTATTTGAAAACCACTTTTTATTGTATTTCTGGTTCTAACAAATATCAAAATATTCTTCTTTTCGGCTGCACATATTTTGAATTCTGCTCCGCTTACGATCATATGTTGGAATTTTTTATATCCAGTAATATATTTGTCCTGCAATAATTGCTGAGGTCAGGAAACCTTCCGCCTAGAGAATATTTTACCCGGAAGTAATATCACATAGGAATGAATCCTGGGGAAAGTGTTTCTTTATAGAAAAAGTTCCGCTTACTACAGATTTCTATAACGTTCCCCGGATGATGTGTATATAGAAACCTTTCTCCTCAGTTCGAACAAAATAGGTATTCCCTTCACTTATAATCTAATTGTAATCAACCATATGATTAATGTATAAACTTTGACCATAATTTGAATATATCCTTATCTTTTTCTCACTTGCAGAATCACAGTGATTACTCAAATGATTCTGATAATAACCATGAACCCTCTCTGAACTCAGAAACGTAAGTTTAAGTTAACTACACCCTGTATAATTATGCTGGTGAAGACTATTGCGTCACTGCAATATACTAGAATTATATAAGAGTTTTTTTATTAAATCACAAAAGACAAAATCAGCTGATTTTAACCACACGGACAAAGATACATTGAAAAACATTTACTGGAGAATACATAAGATCTCTATATCAGTTACATTGATGCTAGTGGACTGAATTGTCAAATAATATATATGTTTGTTTTTAATTGCATGATGTAGAATCCTGTAAAGAACAAAGCTAACATTAAAAGTCAAAATAATGACGGACAAAAAAAGTAATGGAAACAAAACAAGATGATTTATATAGGATAGGTCATGTGTTCCCCTGAAAGAAAGTCTATATATATAGTAATTCTTAATCTTGAATTGGAGATTTTCTTTTGGGGAAATTTTTTGGGACCCCACATCCGGTCTTTTAATACTTGTACATGGTTCAGTGTGTATTCATCATGGTTTGTTATACTGGCCATAGCGAGTGTGGATTTATTATGAAATATCATCAGTATGTAAATAGTGTTCCGCTATTATGACCATTTGTTCTTGTTCGCTCTGGTTGCTACTGGTGGTCGACCGCTTCTTCTGTCCATTGTAAAAATAATTATCAAGTCCTATAGTGAATTAACTCATACATATTTGGTCTAGTCTACGTTATTGCTTTTAAGTAGAGCCCAATATTGATCAGCGCTAGATGTGTTAAGGACCCTGCAAGCAATAGTTCACTGTCTGAGGAAGGGTCAATAATTTTTTTTTATTTATGTTCAATAAATATTATGTTATGTCAACAATATGTTTTACGGTCATGCATATTGGTAATAATCAATGTCGTTTGGGAAACCGTGGCAACATTTTAATCTGGGGCATGATTGGTTGGTTGGTAAACTGGTAGACAATGTATTTCCAAGCTTTTAAATCTTCAAAGTGAGGCACGTGGTTGATAAAACACTATCGACATAATGAGTCTTTTAAAATATTTTAAATTATTCAAATCTATTCTTACCAAAACTTCATTCGTTGATGAATATGTCAGGATAAACATGACAATTGAACATAAATTTAATTTGTTATTTCTCGCTTTATTACTTTCTGTGGTAGTTATTTTGTTTCTGTCATATATGATCATTTAACGTGTCATAATATTGTCAACTATGAGACCCAAGTGTTAATCAAAGAAAACATTATACTCCAAAAGCTTTCAAAATGCCATAACATTGTTAGACACAAGACACGAATGATCATTAAACAGTTCGTTAATTTTTTATGCAACAGGATAGTTTTATTTTATATATCTTATGTTTTTTAAAAGGGGCATTTGTTTTTCTTTCCAAAGAAATATTTTGCTTTTTTACTACTTAGATTGTCTACAATAACAAAATGAGACATACATGGACATAAAAATGATAAAATCTTGCTTTCCAGGTTTGGCATTTGCAATTGATAAACTCAAACTTACTATTTGTATATAAATACCACACTGAACCTGACTTTATTTTCACAAAATATATAGGAATATAAAATTTTGTATGCCATTGTCTAGGTCATATTTGTTTTGTACATCACGTACCAATAGAATAAGTAGAAAAAAACGAAGTAGTATTTTGGCAGACACAAACTAATGTCCTTTAAAAGCCTCCAATATATTTTTGCCTGCGTTTCTAACTCTTTTTAATAGCGGGAAAAATAAACTGTGTAGTTTAGTAATTTCATTTATAGATTCATATACAAAATATTATGTTGCATTATGTATATCATTATTTAATATGATGTATTGTCTTTCAATTCAAACATCAAATCACGGATTATGTCCATTATTGTTGATACGAACAGCCACTGAAAGTAAGGGGGTGCAAAAACGTTTCACAAGTTTAATAGTGTGTATGACCGCCATTTGCACCGATGCATTCTTTACACCTACGACGCATTGAACGAAATCAGATTATGCAGAAATGCCTGTAGAATGTTCCACCATATGCACAATAAACAACGACGCAAAACGTCCAACGTAGCAGGGGGTTTGGTTCTTGACGTAGACGTCGTTCCATTTCATCCCAAACATGTTCTATGGGCGATACATCCGGTGCCATCGAAGGCCGGGGTAGCACATTTATGTTTTGCTGCTGTAGATAGTCACTATCAACGCGTGCGGTGTGTGGTCGTGCGTCGTTCTGCTGCATAATGACGCTACGCTGGTTGTTGTGAATGAATAGAATAACTTGTTGACGTACAACCTCGTCTAGGTATCATACGCCGGTTAAGTTACCCTCCACTATCACCAAACTGGTCCTTCCATGTGTTGTAAATCCACAACCAGACCATAATGCTCCCTCCGCCGAATTGGCGGCGTTGAATAACACGGTTGGTAGTTTAAATCATTTATTTGTTTAGCCATAGAAAACCAGTTTTAGTTTCATAAACGGTTTGCCAACTAGTTGTAAACCATAAACTGAAACTGAAACTAGTTTGTTTTTTTTTGCAACAAATTCGCCCTTAGTAAGGGAACAACTGTTCCGTAAATATTTGGAACACATGGATTTAAATGACATTAGTAGATATTTACCTGAACTTTGCCTACACAAATATTTAAATGCATGCTACACTTCAGCAGGTAATCACCGCGTTTAATTCGTTTTCATCGATATGTTATCATGAATGTCAAAATGTATTACCTTCGCTCCATTGGTTTTCATCTGTCCATAAACACTACCGTTGAAATACCAGGCTTGCTCAATATTTTCAGATTCTAAGCGCCTCTGAATTAACATATAGTTTAATTTTTTCATATCGTCAGTTAATTGACTCTTTTTCCGTTATTTTTAATCACTGTTCTTTTTCGCATTATTCTTGCCTTAAGTTTTGAACTTTCACTATTATTGGCTGCGGTACACCTATGCGTCCTGGAATTTGATGGATTGCTATGACTTCTTGATCCTTTAACTCGACCCCGGCTACCACTTGAAGCATCACTCGTGTTACTGCTAGGGTATCCTCTTGCGGTTTTTTTTTGTTATACCGTGTAGTTTTGCCTTGTTATTCCTGGAATATTGCTCGTTATAGTTGGACCTACACTCTCCGTCCTTGGCAATTTTCTCAGTATCTTTGAATTCCTTTTATAATTTTCTGATTGTTTTGACTTTGTCTACCATAATGTCCCGTAATCTGTGATTTTCTAGTTCTAATTCATCTATTTTATCTTTAAATGTACCTTCAATCCCTTTGTTGTTTTAGGGTCAAAGGATATCCTCGTCTTTGAAGGCGTAATTTAATTCATCTAAGCGTGTTTTCCTCAGCACTGATGGTACAATAATAGTACTTACACGTCTTGCAAATGTGTACAGAATTGACTTTCTGCAACTTTTTGGGCGTTGACTTTAAAAATAGAGGTATTGCTATGTATTTACAGACTTTCTGCAAACGTCGCCTGCCTTAATAAGCATAATGTATAAAAATGCTATTTTATAAGGGTCTTTTCTATAGTAAAAGTTATATTAGGATGTACGTTTTGCAATATGCCATAAAGATTATCAATGTTGCCCCAGCTAAGATTCCAGATAATGAAACAATCGTCCAAGTATCTTTTCCATATTGTTTTAAATGTTTCTATTACATTGGAATCACAATTTTGTCCCATCCTTTCATAAGGCTCGTTTTCTAGATACCCCAATGTTAAAGTTGCGTAAGATGGTGCCATTTTGTTCCCATGGCAGTTCATCGGATTTGTACATATTGTTTATCATGGAATGTATTGTTGTTCAAAATTAATTCAATGGCATCAATTAAAAATCTTCATTAAAGCGATGGTGTAAATTGTTATGAAAATTACGAACCCAAACGAAAATTTCTTCTCTACCTAAATTATGTGGAATATTAGAATAAAATCTTGATACATCAAAATTATTTTAGTATTTTAATTAATTAATTTTACTCAGAAAATCTATATCTCGCACAAAACTATTGCTTTTTTAAGAAAGGGTTGCAGTAATATATCAACTAAATTAATCAGTCCAAGAGTTACGCAAGATGGTCCAGCGACGATAAGTCTGAATTTTAAGTTTTCTTCATTAGATGTAACCTCAAGCCTATGTATATGAGTTGTAACATTACATTAAAATTTTAAAATTCCTGTTCATTATTTTATTTCAAAATAATATTAAATTGCAATTCTAAAAACGTAATATATATATTTTATGTGGAAATTGCAAGGAAGAATATATTGAAGGTACTCATTCACTAAACCACAAAGTAGCTCTACACAAAAGCAATATAAAGTTACCGCATAATCGTTGTATTTGTTTCTAAACATCAATGTCAGTGTAGTAAAGGGAATTTTAAAATTATGCCTATATATCAAACCGATGACTATTCGAATATTACACTCAAAGAACAAGATTCTATTGATAAATTCAAACCGTTACTTAATAAAACTTACCCACACTTTTCATATAATCATATGCAAGGGAGTAGCTTTCTTATCAGATTAACTAATTTTGTTTATTCTTTGCATTAAGCTCCATACATTAGTGTTATCTTATCTATTTCATCAACTGTTTATACATGTATTTACTTTTATGATATATATTTAATACAATTATGTTGATGATCATTGCCTGATGAGCGTTTGTAACGCAAAACACGTGCCGCAATGTAAGTTAATAAAACTTAAAACTGTTTTGTGATGCGGCACTCTTTATTTTGATGTCTTTTTGATTTCTTTACGTTGAACTTATAATAACTTATATAATTTTTCGAAAGATTGAAATATAATTTTTAGTCATTTTATTTCAAATATTTCATATTAATTGGACCAAAGCAATATAAAAGTTGACGAAGAACTTTGAGTGTACAATTTTACATAGAAAATAGAAAAAGCAAGAAACAGTGATTCAGCCCACTTTTCCTAAAGAGAGTCATGTACTTATGGGATTTTTTTTTGGTCAGTTTTGTGGGAGAAAGTTTGCCATCCGAACACGATGTCAAAACAAATAACAGTGTTTAAAATTAAAAGGGCATTAGACGTGTTTTCAAAAAAATTTCAAATATTTTAAAAACCTATTTTATAAACCATTATGTAGGTTTTTCGAAGTTTGAACAGTGTGACGTTTCGCTTCGCTATTGTAGGGACAATAATTGTTTTTCTATTTTTTCGAGTTAATTATCCTACCAATATTGTTGTGGTGACCTGGGCCGGTATTCATAAAGATTCTTAGTTTATATTTAAGTATAAAAATACTTAAGTAACTTTTTTTTACTTAAGTGATTAAGAAATTTCTTAAATGTGGGTGAATGTTTTAAGCATAACTAATAAACGTACTTAGCACTTAAGAATGTGCTTAAAGTTAAGAGTACTAAAGAGGATTTCTAAATGATTTAAACATTTCTTAAGTTTTAGTTTTCATACAGACTTTATACAGGTGTTATAGATTGAGGCTTTCCCCATTGCCAGCCTTCCCCTTGGCGGTCCTACCCTAGAGTGACTCTTCCCCCCTGCTCTAGAAGGAGAGAAAGCCTTTCCCCGAGGAAGTCTGGCTCCAGAGCAGGATCGCCCCCAGGGGATGTCTCACTCTACAACTAGTTATATAGTGAGGCTTCCCCCATAGCCAGACTTCCCCCGGCGTCTCCACCCTGGAGCTAATCTTTTCCCCGGTGGTCCTAGGAAGCCTCGTCCCAGGCCTGTTCGCACCAGGGAAGTCTCACGCAACAAATAATTATAAAGTGTAAAATTACCCATAGTGACATTTTCCCACCTTCAAGTTTCCGTCTAACGAGTTGTGTTGCTTTTTTATTTGCTTTTGTGTATATTCAACAGCGGCGTAGACTGAATGAAACGTTAAAAAAAGTCCGTACCAAAAGCTAATTCGTCTTTATTAAGAATTATCTGTACGTACAAAGAGTTATGTTTTAGACACAAAGAACTAAATCAGTGACGGATCTTGATATTTTAAAGAAGGGATAGAAAATAGTAATATAAATATATACTACTTTAACGTTTCACAGAAAAATGAAATGTTTACAGATTTGGGAATGCACTCTCGCTGCACTTTCACCTAAATCAGAGTTGATCATTTCACATAATTCTAAGTGGTAGGGCCTATAGGCAGGCTATATTTCTCTAGCGGAATTGAATTTTGTTTTTAAATTTGAAAGGCCAAAGACGTATTTTCCTGCGTCAAGACAAGATGCTATGCTCGTTTGTAAGCCTATGATAATATAAACACATACTTGCTTATCCATCTAACAAAAAGGTTGATTAATCAAACATAGTTTATATAAGAGATAAATATTAGAGGTATGTGCGAATTATATTGGCGAGTTTAGACTGTGTATTGACGTTGCACAAACCCCCATGAATCCACCTCTTACAATTATGTGCAGTGTGTAGGACTGATTCAGACGGACGCAGAGTGGGAATGCATTCCCTAAAGTTATGAAAACCTTTAATTTTTCTGTAAAAAGTTAAAATAGTATTAATTATCTATGTTAGCAACAATTTAAAAAAATGTCAAGATCCTCCACTGATTGAGTTCTTTGTGTCTAAAATAACTCTTGGTACGTACAGAGTTCTTTGTACGTAAAAAGGGAGTGTACGGAAGAATAAGGTATTTGTACTTACAACGTTTGCACGTAGTAGCAGAACAAATCATATGGGGAGTATCAATTATCCATATTTGAAAAATCTCATATTGTTGGTTCAGCTACTACGTAATAACTAGTACGTGCGCTCGTAATAGAATTCTTTTTCATGTCATCCCCATGCCACCATACATATCATTTTGATCTTGGAAATAATAAATTGCACATCTGCAAGACTTTTAAGTCTGACATTTGATTCTAAATTATTCAAATAATTAGAACTGTAACCTATACATGCTGATGTAAGATAGACATCTAGGCAAAATTGATATTTGCAAGCTGTAAATTATAATTCCCAAGCCTGATATATAGCTAACGAACAAAATCCAAAGTTGAATGTCCAGAAGGGCATATTGTCACATGCACTGCACGTTGTTTGTAGCTAAGTACACAAGATATATGATGTTGTCACGGTGTTTTTCCCAATTAGAGTAATCCAGGCTCATACTGTCACAATTATAGAGCATAATGCGGTTTTAAAACTTCTTACGTATCTTGTACTACATCAAGACAAGAAATGCACGTTCTACTTGCCAATTTCTGACAATAGAAATACAAATTTTGAATTTTACCAAATGAGTTTGTATAATTGTTGCACTACACCCTGCTAATATGTGCTACATATTTGACCTATACCATGGACTGCCAATATGTCGTTTCCGAGATCCCTCTACAGGCCACTTTCATCACCACGTGACAAAATTTAAAGCATATTTTGGACAAAATGGCTGGCACCCTACAGTAGTCTTCGTATAAGCTGATAAATGACAAACGGTTTTTGCAGTGTCTAGACATCAACCATCTTCTACACAACGCCGTCACATGTTCATGTGCATCATCTCCCTTCAAATATAATACTATCGGGCATGTCATCGCCGGCGACGTTTCTATTGTTGAAAATGAAAACCTCAGAAATCTTATTTTAAGAGGTCCTAAATACCGCGAAGCCTGTTCCTTTAGTTGGCGTCAGAATTTCAGTTTAGTTATGAATTTTGTCGAAGATTATGCCAGACGATGGGTCAAACATGAAGACGCTTTGTCTGAATGGCTAAAAGCTGTACGGCGGTTGATAAAACATCGTATTCGAAAACTTAAAGGAACTATGAAAACACGTTATCCCTCTGTATTTAGTGATCCAGAAGTAGTAACCGAACTGGATGGATTACATGACCAATATGTACTGGTCCCAGCAGACAAAGCCTCAAATAATATAGATTTTATTTGCAAGGCACATTACTATAATTGTTTATTAGAAGAGCTAGGGTTTAATATGAATTCTGGTAATCCTACATACACACGTAGCTCACTTTCAAAGGACGAGATCCTTCAAAATCACGTGTCCGTATTACGCTCTTTTGATGTACCTACAACCGATACTGATTTTGATGTACCATATTTATATTGGATAACTAAACTTCATAAAACCTCATATAAGCAGAGGTACATAGCAGGATCCAGCAAATGTTCTACCAAACCTTTATCTTTACTCCTTACCAAGATATTGACAACGTTAAAGAGAAACTTCAGCAATACTGTACAGTATTCCAGAAGCGGTGTAAATCAGATGTGGATACTTAAAAATTCGAAACAAATTTTAGAAAATTTAAAGCCACACAATCTATCTCAAATTCACAGTATCAAAACATACGACTTCTCTACACTTTACACAACTATTCCATATAAAAATTAAAAGAAGACTTTTTAGCATCATAGACAACTGTTTTTGCACTAAAGATGGTACCCGAAAATTTAAATATCTGGTGATTGGTTATCATGATACTTAGTTTTTCAAACACCACTCTGATTCTACACATAAATACACTGAAGCTGATATAAAAAAACATGCCGGAATTTCTAATAGACAATATATTTGTAATGTTCGGAGACGTTGTCTTTCAACAAACTGTCGGCATTTCTATGGGAACCAATTGTGCCCCTTTATTGGCCGACCTGTTCCTTTATTCATACGAAGCAGACTTCATTCAGAAACTGCTGAATCAAAAGAAGCTAGCGGTGTCCTTTAATTTCACATTTAGATATATCGATGACGTTTTGTCAATTAATAATAACAATTTTCATACAATTTTCAAAATTGGCACCTTTTAGTTCATGATATTAATATCCCTGGCGATAAACTGCTTATCCGGAACATAATGATGCCCTACTTTGCTCTTTGAAACCGCACTCTATTATGAGGAATCGTTACGTAACAAGTCAACACGAAAATGGTCTATTGCTGATAAGATGTTTACGTGCCACGCCTTCTTCTGCACGAGACATCGATTTTAATTCTCATCCAAAAGAATGCCGGTAGAATGAACAACCACTACCATTTTGACTTGACCAGGTCCGGGAATCGTACCTGGGACCTTCCGTATGCGAGTCGAACGCTCTAACACTAGACCACCGAAACTGGTGTCACCGAATGAATCTTTAAAATCATAGCATTGTAGTAATACTAGGAATCAATTATAAGTGATACTTAGATCAAACCGGTCGAAAATAAAATCAACAACTACACAAAGACGCATAATAATTATATATACAAACATGGAGGTGCTATCTGTTATGTGACTGGTATATGTCACATGGGGAAATTGGAAATTAAGATATTCTCTATACTCAACTTGATGTACTTCTAATTAGATCACAACATGGTATGTTGCTTATATTAGCGAGATGTGTAATGAATTAGAATAACCAATTTCTTTAGAAGACTTCAAAATTGCCAATTCTAGGGTTGTTCCAAAACCTTCTAACCAAACACAATATATTTAAGGTACCCAACGTACAAATGAGTTTGTTAAATTCAGTTATTTCCGTCTTGTCATGATCTCAGTAATATCGGGAAAAAGTAAATTGCATCGAACTATAATGAAAATGAGTTTGTTTGGAAAAATGTTTGATATTCGATATCAACATAATATTTGTGAAAGAGTTTTGTAAAGGAATCATGAAATACAAAAAAAAGAAAAGAAATAAGTACAAAACTACTAGAAATAAGTTTTATATCTGTCAAAGAGATTAACTCGAGAACAGTGTTTTGACAAGTAATCCAAAATAACAATTTTAATGTGCAGAATGTATTCCCTTGTTGATATCTAGCCCTTGAAATTTCTTATTCATATCATAATTATCTATCATAAAATATAGTCATTCATTACAGTATTTTACAATACATCAAATTTTGACTTTTCAAACAATGGATACCTTTAAGGGACATTGGCTCTCTGATTTTTGTGTGTGTGGGGTTTTTTTTTTGGGGGGAGGGGTTAATCTTCTCTCCTTTTTCACTTCTTAGAATGATATATAATAACAAAAAGGAAATATACACAGGCATAACAATTATTAAATTCTTAGGTCTATGTATTATTCATAAAATGCTTGAGAAACCCGGGTTTGACACTTTTTCACTTGCAATTGAAAAACTCAGCTTTACTATTCATTTTTGAATACCAAACTGGACAGAACCTTATTTTCACAAAATATATAGGAATATAAGATTATTTTGTGTCTTTGTATATAGCTCGTATTTGTTCACATCAAGTACAAGTAGTAAAAGTAGAAAAACTTGAAATATTGAGAGGGAGTAAACACAGCTAATGTCCCTTTAATTATGACACAAAATATAGCTAAAATCTCCGAAGTTTTTGTAATGGCTTGATATATAAAATTATTGTTTCCAATTGAATGAAATTTGATGTTTAGATTGGTATCAGTGGAATTCTTGGTTAATTTGAAAATATATTTACTTTTAATACTATACAGAATTATGGGAATAAGTTAAAATAATATTGAAAATTTAGCATCTTTCGGTATTTTCTTCCCTTTTGACTTCTTCAATACAATACAAAAAGATGTACAGGGACATACAAATTCTTAAATTCCTATATTATTATATTGAAAAATTTCTCGAGAACCCAAGGTTTGCCACTTTTTCAATTGCATTTGATTAACTCAACCTTACTATTTGTATAGGAATACCGGACTGGATCTGACCCTAGTTTCACAAAATATATAGGTATAATATTTTCATGTTTGTATTGAGCACTTATTTGTTAATTGTACATCAAGTACTAGTAGTAAAAGAAGAAAAAACGAAAATGAAAGTGTTTGGTCAACACAGTCAGTGCCCCTTTAATAAAATGTTGACTATATGCTATAACCATGTATACACAGTGTAACACAAATGGGTTTAAATACACCGAAGTTTAGAGTGATGTCCTTTTACTAGTTTTTAATTTTATATTCTCTCTTATTTATCCTCTATATTATGAAATATACAATCACATTTTAGTTTCACCACACCTTTAAAGCTGATCAATTTCCTTGATGAAGTAGAAGTAAAAAATTCAAGAAATTGTGTCAAAGTCTGGCCAAAGATTAAATAATCCTCACCGGTCCATAGCAGGGGAAAAAGTTGTAGCAATTCATCTAATACTGATGAAAAAACTCTATATATGTGAACAATTCCTGTTGAGATGTAAAACAACAACGCCAACAACAACATCAACAAGAACAACAAGCATAACGACAAAAAATACCAAATCAAAATAGAATTGCTTATCAATTTCCAAATATAAAGTTGAGCACAGGAGGAATACAAGATATAGTTTTGGACCGAATACAAAAAGTTTTATCTACTTGTCTGTTAGATTGTAATTGTTTGATGGTTGTTTTAGGTGAAGTGTCACAAAGCTGGACCTATGCTATGGACTTGTAGTCAATGCATTGACGTTTTTTTTTCGCACCATGCCTGCCCTGACACGGAACCACGGTTTCGTCTCCTGTATTGATCATAGCTTCAATAACTGATATTTTTTTAATTGTAAAAATAAAATTTTGTTTTCTTGGCACATAGAACAACAGGACCGGGATACTTATGAGCGTGAACTTTGACCTAGACCCACCAAAATTCACAACACTACAGTTCGGATTGCATCGAACAATATCAAAGTCATTGGGATGTTTACTCATTATTAAAGCTCAACTTTTATTTCATTATTTTGACTATATAACCGTTTGTGTATCTTTTGGGTTTGAGTGATCGGGAAACCTGCTATTATTTCTCAGCATTTGTATATGAAGTCTTACGTCACACTTAAGTTTTTCCAGTGAAAATGAATAAATTTCTTCAGTACTGTAGGTATTTAGAATATATATATATATATATATATATATATATATATATATATATATATATATATATATATATATATATATATATATTAATTATCTCTGAAGTATATATATAATATATATATATATTTTAAATATCTCTGAAGTTTTCTTCATATGAGCAATACTTTTGATCATTATTTCCAACTTAATGCCGACAATATATACACATAACCAGCTACATAATAACTTTTTCGTGTTTTTTACCTTAATATCATGAAAAGTTATTTGAGCTTGAGTACTGAGTAAATTTTGTGACTTCGGGCCCTGGTTCCTTGATTATATTGTGTGTATGTGTTAGAATTTTGTGTATACTTTCAACAGTTTGCGACATATTGAAATAAAATATAGATATACATACAATTCAATATTCATTACGTTTGACATACTAATTAAAGTATTATTATTCATTATTTATTGGTTTCCCACGCGTTAATTTTAACAGTAGGAGTAGTAGCAGTCTATTTCAATTGTCTATTTCCTCCATGTAATTATACAGTAATTGAGTGAATTATACAAGACATTTGCCAGAGCGAATACATCACAATCACTGAAATTAACTCCGTGAGACGTTAATTAGTTTGACATAAAATAGATGTGATATCAAAATATTACACTGACGTTAATGTTGATTTATTTCACTTGATTAAAATATATGATGACATCACATAACAGCTTTAAGGCACACATTTACTTCAATCGGAGCATTACATTTATAGTTTTTGTTTTAAATATATGATGACATCACGAAACATTATATCTATAGTTGTAGATTTAAGGTGAAATGCAGTTGAAACAAATTGATATTCTTACTTTTTGTAAAATATATTGTTACAAGTAAAAATGAAGAAGTAACAATGGATAATCGAAGCTCAAAATCCACAAGAATACGACAAATTGAATATTAAAGTAAAATGGTCTCAACATGAAAAACAATTAGAAATCCCCAAACGGGTTGGGACCAGGTGTCCGGAAAAAATCGGCGTTTCCTAATATCATGTTATACTGGTCCCAATACTACATGGAAACGTCTCGAACTAGGCGAAACGACAGAGCTCAGTGAAAATGTTTTTATATTTAGATCTGATTAGTGAAAAGAA
>BROG01001729.1:0-30704 GCA_030159075.1 Atrina japonica | reverse complement strand
TTTTACTGTCTTATCCGAAGGACATGAAATCAACCTGTCGCCGGCTGGACTCGAACTCACGACCTCAAAGTCAAGAGTTCAGCGCGCTACCAACTGTGCCAGGCCGGCTCTGAATAAACTATCATATTTGTGGTTATATGAGTATCATTTACTTTGCAAGAACTATGCCCCTTTCTTGAATTTATATTTTTTCATCAACTATCCTCTTCGTGATAAAAAAAAAACGTGTTAACGTAAATGATCAATTCAGGATGGTGAACAAGTAATTCAATAAAACAGATTATGGGTATACAACAAAGAAATAACACTTCGAAGTAGGACGGAGTTGAGTATTTTTGAAGAAATATTCCTGTTAGGAAAGACTGTACCATCATTAGACCTTGAATGTAACCTCGTATATGACATTGACTGGCCAATGCATCCCATCACAATGGCCTATCTCTGTGCGTTTCACAAAAGGATCGTATACAGTTAGAATGTAACGACAATTTATGTCAAAATCTGCCTACATTTAAATAAACAGACAGGGGACAAAATATGTGAGACAGTGTTACGACACACATACATGACTGTTAAAATTAGTTTATTCACAAAGAACAACTTAATTTACTTCTATATGTGAATTTGCCGTTCAGTTTCTGTCCTCCAATGACATATTTGCTCCCCCTGTCATGTTTGTTTACATTGCCAAAATCAGTTCTTGTTCAGGTTACTGTACTGGAATTCTGGTCACATGACCAGGTGTCTTTTTTACCCTTAAAATCAGTTTCATTTTCAAAACGTGTTCGATATACCCAAGGAATCGAATCCAGGACCGTCCACATACGTGTCCACGACTAACGACAATAAGACGTGGACAATTTTATTTACTTTTAAAATTGTTGAAAATATCAAATTATAAACAATATTACTTCATTCTTCAATTTTCCCGAATGACCAATTTACCAGGGTCTTTTTCAAAGCGAAGTTTGTATATAAAGTTATAAATGTAAATAGTATCTTACACATATGTGTCCATGCCCTTTGTATGAGGTTCTTGTACAGGTGTAGACATCTCCGCTTTCACATATTTCCCCCTTTTGATGAAACCATTATAAGATCAAATGAAGATATCCATACACATGCATTAAGTAAT
Source organism: Atrina japonica (assembly GCA_030159075.1). Taxonomy (NCBI): domain Eukaryota; kingdom Metazoa; phylum Mollusca; class Bivalvia; order Pterioida; family Pinnidae; genus Atrina; species Atrina japonica. The sequence goes on along the minus strand of BROG01001729.1, from coordinate 29,569 downwards.
TAATTTGTAACAGGTTTTCTTTTTCTTCCTCTATTATATTTTACTTAAATTGTATCATAATTTTCAGGCATTGAGCGATTATATCATATTTTATAACGAAGATGTTGTTAATGGTACGTAACTCATGTATTTGGATGAGTTCTGATCTCAATATAATACTTACACAAGAGGCATTTGGAAGCAGCCAGTGTCTGTCGAAAATAAAAGGAAATTACATTTCAATTATGCAACCATTAATAAATACTGCAAAGACATTACTGGTGTAATCATGTCGTATGGTCTTCCAGGACGATATATAGTTTTGGAAAAATAATTTGCATTTTTAACATGAATAGCAACTAATATCATGTCTTATGGACTACAGACCGATTCACTGCTTCTTAGACCTACCCTCGACCTATCCCTTGGTGATAAAACGGAGGAGTAAGTCAGTTTACTCGGGAGACTAGAAGTCTTTCCCGGGTGCAATTTAACTGTATCTTCTAACTCGTTCATTATACATTTAAGGACTTTTACTGTTGTTAACACCATGTTATATTCGCCACCGAAATACTTAGTTGCAGAATATTAAACATTTCAATTACAAATGCAAGGTCACGTGTATAGGTATTTTAGGTATTTTAGCTCTTGAAGTCTAATTGAAAACACATTTTACATTAATCGCTAGCGCATGCAGCAAGATATAGTACAGCAGTAGTTTTCGTCAATTACAAGTTCACTATTGCTAATTGTAACCAACGGTACTCCGGTGCAATGAATTAGTATTTTACAGATACTATGCGACATAAATGCCAATTTTAGATTACTTACAGAGAACTGCTTGATATGATTTCACTAGTGTCGTTGGACAATCTCCAATACTTCCGTTGCAAGGTATGCAATCAATCACCTTGGCATGGCGATTATAGACTGGACAATACCCTTAAAGAATGCAAGTGACAAAAAGTATAGTGAATAAAGATAGTTTAAGATCATGTATAAATGTAATAGATGTGTTGTTAGTATTTTGGTGTAAGTGTTATTCGTTCTTTAAAGGGTCATTTCCGTTTTTATATTTGAGGCTTTATCTATAGGGACAAGTATTGTTTGTGTATTTTTTTTCATCTCAGCAAGTACTTCTGTGTAAGTGGGAAAAAAGCGTTTTTACTTCGATTTTATTTTAGAACTCAATATTTAAAGAATGAAACAATGTAGAGTTTTAACAATTCGGACAAAGTTTCTGATTCCTCGTCTTCATTGTCGGTCACTTGCCTAGTTTCATCCTTAACAATTAAATTTAAAATTCTGTCATCGATTAAACGAATGGGTTTCGCGGTATTCCAGACATCTTAATATACACTTTTAGAGGTTTTTATTTTCGACGATAGAAACATCTCCGGTGGTTTCACACTGACACAGTATTTTTTTGTTTTTGTTTTTTTTAACTGTGTTTCACTAATGCAACGTACCTCCAAAACGATAATGGGAGGGTATAACAGATTTATTTGGACATTAATAAATTATTAATTAATCGACATTTCAACATTAATAAAATGCCAGGCGACCACTTAACGCAGATGCTTCGATTTTCAAAACCGACACGGAGAACCTGAATGGAGCAAACACGATCAACAGTTGAAGATATATTATAAAGCTAATATAATCGAAATCGGTAGGTTTTCATTATACATTAATCACAGTTTTCTCAATCCAGTGCTTAATACTTTTTCCTTAATATCCAACAAGAAAAATTAAAATATAAAAATGTTCAACATATATTTTCAAACGTCTTAACACCGGAAACATATATGTGTATTGTATAGCATGGTGCCTTTCAATGTCGGTATGAAACAACAGATAATTTTAAATTAATACACATAATGCATTCCTGTCCATACATATTTGGTTTAATAATAAAATGAAAATAGATAATAAACATATTTTTATAAAAAAAGTTGGTATGAAAAAGGAATAAAAACAAGTTCAGATTTAAATGATAAAAATGCCAACATGCTTAGATTTACTGATTTTAAGAATAAATTCAATATAGTATCTAATGTTTTTTTTTTGTTATATTCCAGTATATGGCACTCAATAAATCACTTTAAAAAATCAGTCAATTTTAAACAATTTCCAACAGAAGTCTTTGAAGGACCAATAAACATTTGTACAAAAAAATAATTAATGACAAAAAAGGATGCAAACAGATTTACTATATTTTAATGACCTATAATAATAATATAAAACCTACATCAGAATATAAGTGGGAAAACGGGCAAAACTGTCTTAATATGAACTGGCAATAGCACTATATAATTCCTTTTAGAACAACAAAGGAAGTAACTCTACAATGGTTTCAATTTAGACTACGACACAGAATTTTCCCCTTATCTAAAAAAATGGAATCACAAATAATGATAAATATAAAATATGTGAACTAGTGAGGAAACAGTAAAACATTTATTCTGCCAATGTGATGATATAAGAAGGTTGTGGAGTGATCTTTCAAACTTAATTTTAAATAAGGTGAGTTTGAACATAATTTTTAATGAACCAGATATTCTTTTTGGGAACATAGATACTGTTTCACCATGAAATCTTATATAAATTCTATTATAATCCATACAAAATAGTTCATATATAGTATTCCACTAGAAAAAAAAATATTAATATAAATATCATCACATTACAAAAATATATGAAGCAATGCTCTTTATTGCAGAGAAATCTGTTGCAGAAAAAAACATGTAATTTAGAACTAATTTTAGTGGGATCAGTGAAAAGATCGTTTTTTTTTTCAATGAGCTACACTGTAGCATGAATGCGTAATATATTAACAATGTATATGTGTACATGATGTGCACGTGCTGGTGCGTGTATATGTATATTTATATCATGATGTATATGTATGCAGGTATGTACGTGTATAAGTTTATGAGATTGTTTTATGTAATTATAATACTAAATTATACTCCTTTATAAGGTAACTTTATGGTCACTATGGAGTCAAATTTGGAAATAATTATTTTTTAAAAATTAGCAAAACTTAAAAGTCACTGTATATATACTTGCAGGTGGGACAGGACTAATATGGAAACAAAAATAAATACGTGAAATATAATATAACGTCATGCTAAAAATACACCTGCATTATAAAGGTTGCTTATACAATTGTATTAATTCAGTCAATATATACTTTCTAAAATGTATACATGTGTGCATCTTTTGGTAATGACAACATGTTTTTAAATTGTAGAAGTGGATGCATACATATTGAGTGTATGTTTTTACACATTACTTTGCATGTATATGCACACGTAAAGATTTATAGCAAACATTAAACTAATTTATAATGTACAGTACATATATGATATGCAAGTATTTGTTTGTGGAAGTGGAAGCATGTTGTCAATTATTATATTAAAAGTAAATTTGGTGAATTATCATATATTTACAAATGTATTTGTAGTTTGACATATCTGTATACATTTATAAAAACGTTGATAATACTTAAGATATATAAATAGTATAAATTGACATTTATATTAAAATAATATAACTAGTAAAAAATAATAACAAATACAAGTAATTTAGAAAATTAAAATAACATTAATTACATATAACTTAATAGTGGGTATGATTTAAGATATGTATGGGCCAATTGCAATGTTTAACTATTTTAATGACTGAACTTTTTATTATAAATATTATAATATAAAAACAATAAAGAGTCACAATGATATGTGTGTGTGTATGTATACATATATATGTGTATGCATGTTTATTAATATGTATGTATAGGTACTGGTATGTGTTTGCACGTACAAAATTTGAAATTGATGTATAAATATTTCTATACACACATGCATGTCTTGAATATAAATGAACATATGCACTTAAAAACAAGTTCCAAGTATTATTTGTACCAGGTATTTGTGTACTTTGTGTTTATTGTGATTGTGTGATGCCTAACGGGTAGCCTGGACCTGTTTGAGGACCATAACTGTAAACAGGCATGTCTTGTGTTTTTTGTTAATAAAATGTGGAGAAAAAAATAACAAACAACGAGTAAAATGACAATAGCAGTAGTGACTTCCCATACCACTTGGCACTGCTATCCACTCAGTGTAAACGATTCCAGGTACTTTATCCTGATCCAAAATACAGTGTAACTCAGCAGAACCGCCTTTGGAATAGATGTTTAATTTGTCCCAATATCTGCATGACGTGTGCACCTGGATAAATTCTTCGGAAAAGACATTTATAGCTGTAGAAAGGATAAATGCCACTTTCAAATACTCCTGAAAAAGATATATATATATATATATATATGTTATACCTTTATATATATGTGTTTTACCCTTATTATAGATATATATTATTATATATATATATATATTATATATATATTATATATATATATATATATATATAATATATATAAAGGTATAACTCACAGATATATATATATATATATATATATATATATATATATATATATATATATATATATATTATATATATATATATATATATTATATATATTTATATAATATATAATATATGTCTGTGTGTGCGTATGTGTGTGTGTGTGTGTGTGCGTCTTTGTTAGTGTGGTATGTGTACGAGGTATATGCGAATGTATGTGCGTGTGTGTTTGTTGTTGTTGTTAAGTTGGTATGTTATCAGGGTAATGTAAATAATTCTGAGATGCTGCAAAGGCACATTTATATCTGTAACTTATCTGATATAAACTTGATAAAAATATGCGCTACCGTTCTTCACTGTTGGTGTTTTATACCATGTACAAGTCTTTCAAAATACGTTTTCCTCTGTATTTTATTTACAAATTCAATGTACATTGTCATTAAAATTTTAATTATGTTTGTGTTTATTTCTCAAACAGCTAAATATAAATATAATTTTGAATAAGTCGAGTAGTTTGGATGAATAAATATGATTCCTTATGTAATAATGTAATAATAGCTTCATAAAAAAACAAACAAAAGATAAACACATGCTATTCAAGTTGCAACAGACTAAGTGTTCACTTGCAGGGTGCCAAAGGCCTGTATACAAATGGACATATAACTAGAGGTTAAACAAGTACTCGTAAGATATTAGAGTTGGATGATGACTGGTAAAATGTCCACTGTCCACTTGCAACGTACAACAAACAAGTTAGTCACAGGTTTTTCTGTTTTCTTTAGTTTTCTGTTTCCGTTTTAAACACTAGGTTAATGATATATGTTAATAGTCTATGACAGTGTGTATTCCTTTTTTTTTTTTTTTTTTTTTTTTTTTGTTAATTTAAATTCCAACCAATCTATTTAATTCACTAAATGTGAATATTTTGCGATCCATTGGTTATTAAATTATGCAGTAATTAAGACAAATTGTTGTTTCAGATTTGAAATTAAGTCAACAACTAAACAAGCATTCATAGTGTTTCCTACGAAATGGTTTGTGACATAATAAATAATGTATAAGAGTACAGATAAGAAGCCAATATCTATATAAGATATTTGAAAGCAATTTATGCACGGAAGTAATTGAAACCATGTGTTTGAAATCAACTGTTTTCGGCAAGATATCCTCGACCTTCATATGTCACATTCTAGAGTTAAACACGGTTATGTAAAGTCAAAATGAATTCATACAAAATTCATTACACAGTTTGATAAAAGATAGACCGAATTAGTTTTAAAGCATACATTTGGTCTCCTTTTTTGTTCGGTGTTTGACGACTGCACAACTAACCGTCTGTATCTATATATTATATTTTCATTTTGGCACAATTGTAACGTGTCTACTTTGTCATGGCAAACCATGCAGATTGAAATCAGAAAACTCTAAGACATAACTCAGTATGTTGTCATTACATTTGCAGTGAATAGACAACATATTTATATAGACTTTTAGTTTATTAGATACATAACGAAATTTTCTGTCCATACACACACCTACCCTCGAGCATTAGTGTGTTTGTGCGTGCGTGCGTGTGTGTGTGTGTGTGTGTGTGTGTGTGTGTGTGTGTGTGTGTGTGTGTGTAGCTACATGAAGAAACATAATACCAGGGAGTACAGATAAGACGTCAGTTTCTATATAACATCGTTGAAACATATGTATGCATGAAAGTAATTGAAACCATGGGTTTAAATACCTGATTAAAATCAATTGATTTCGATAAAATGACCTAGACCTTTATATATCGCATTCTAAAGTTAAACACGGTGATGTAAAGCAGACAATGAACTCAAACAAAATTCAATACAAAAAAATGGCTAAAGGTATGCTCTTCTTTGTCGTTAGGTATGTGACGACCGCTCAATCAATTGTTTGCATCTATATATTGTGGTTTAATGTTGGCACAAAGTGTTGTTTCTATGAATCAATGCACACTCATGTATTTTAGAATCGGCATGTTCAAGTATAATGAAGAATAACCAATGAATATTCGAAACTCAAAGTTCATTAAAAACATCCTCACACTAGGATATCCCTGAAAGTAAACTCATATTGAATCGTCATTACGAAACAACCATATATAGACAGAAGGAACGACTTTGTGTATCTTAATTTTGGTCTTAGAACATGAAGCATATATGACCATTGCTGTATCAGAAATGGTTTAATACGATCAATTCTAGAATAAATGATTGCCAATACTGCGCATAGTAACATGTCTACTTTGTCAAGGCAATTCAGGCAGATTAAAATCTGATATGTCAAGACGTAACTTTACAATGGCAGTGACGTTATATCAATGAATTGAGAAAATATGTGTATAGACTTTAAGTTTATTAGATAACGTATCGATAATGCAAGAGTGTAACATTAGCTCTCCGGACAATTTGCCCCGGTGGGCTAAAAGGTGCAGTCATCGTCTTTACTACTAGACTAAGACCCCTGCTTTACCCCGACATATTCTTACATATTCATGCAGGCATCTTTAACTTTAGATGTTTGGTGATGCAATAGTCTTTAAATCACACTGGGATAAATGTATGCCAGTGTTGTGCATAGTAATTTACATAGACTTTGCTTTCTTTGCAATGTGTCCAAGGGCGTCCATTCTGCAAGACAATTATACTTGAATATATCGAACACGGATAAACCGATTTTACGGCTATGACACAGCAATGCGATCAGATTCCTTGGTATTCTGAACAAAAATTCCGCATGTACAGCGAACAAGCTTATAACGACATCGTTATAGAATGAATAAACGTTTAATTGTTTTTTAAATGTCATTTTTCTTGAGGATTGATGATTCCAAGTGATAAACTTGTTGTACTTGCTACATTATGTTTAAGGATTAAAATAGGTATGGTGTCTCTGAGAACACCGGGTCCACGTGAAAATACATGTACACATGTGCCGTTTAATATGTTTTTTCTTAGATTCATTTCAATCTGTTTTGCACTTTAAAGGTTCTTTATTGGACTGATAACATGTATTTATCGGTTCTGTCAATCTGAGTAATGTGTATCTCCCCATTCGCTATACTATGCGCATGAAGCAGTCAAAAGTAGTAGAATTTTTGAAATCGTTTTATATTGATCGATAATATGACCTTTACTGATTATTTTTATCGGTGCTATAGTCACTTGTAAATGTAAGACATTACGCTATCTCTCTCTCTATCTCTCTCTCTCTCTCTCTCTCTCTCTCTCTCTCTCTCTCTCTCTCTCTCTCTCTCTCTCTCTCTCTCTCTCTCTTTCCCTCATCTCTTCTCCCTCTCTCGCTGCTCTCTCACCTTCTCTCTCTCTCTCTCTCTCTCTCTCTCTCTCTCTCTCTCTCTCTCTCTCTCTCTCTCTCTCTCTGTTGTTAAACAGTTAAAATCGTCACGTAAAAGTTTTTTTAGTTGATACGGGGATAATGTTTAACAATATGAATGTAACTTTCATTGCTGGTATAGCACAACCATGTAAAGTGACTTACTTTGCAAATCACGACCATATACAATTATTCCCTTTCGCCATTTACGACTATATTCATATTCTCCCTCTCGCCAATCACGACCATATACAAAGTGACTCCCTTTACTAATCACGACTTTATACAATGACTTCCCATTTTCCAATCACGACCATATACAATGACTCTTTTTTGCAAATCACAACCATAGACAATGGCTCCCTTTTGTCAACCACGACCATATACAATGACTCCTTTTTTCCCAATCACGATCATATACAATGGCTACCTGTAGCCAATTACGACCAAATACAGTGGTCCCCCTTTGCCAATCACGACTATATACAGTGACTCTATTTTCCCAAAAACGATCTACACATTGACTCCCTTTAGCCAATCACGACCACATGCAATGACCCCTTTTTCGCCAATCTAGACCATATCAATAATTCCCTTTAGCCAATCAGGACCATATACTGTTACTTCCTTTTCTTAATCACGACCATATACAGTGACTACCTTTAGCCAATTGCGACCTTAAACAGTGACTCTGTTCGCCAACAGGACTATATACAATGACTCTATTTGCCAGTCACGATCTTATCCAGTGATTTCCGTTTGCCAACCACGACCATATACAATGAATCCCTTTTGGAAATTACAACGATATACACGGATCCCTTTCACCAAATCACAAAATTTATACAGTGACTCCCTTTTGCCAATCACGACCATATACAATGACTCCCTTCAGCCAATCAAGACAATAGACAGTGAGTCGCTTTTCCCAATCATGAGGATATACAGTGACGGCATTTAACGAGCCACAGCCATATATTGTGACTTACATTTCAAATCAAGATCATATACATTTATTCCCTTTCGCCATTTATGACAATATTAATTTGCTCCCTCTCCCCAATCACGGCTATATACAATGACCCCCTTTCCAAATCACGACCTTATATAATGACTCCCCATTTGCCAATAAGGACCATATCAAATGCCTCCTTTTTTGCCAATCAAGACCAATTACGGTAACTCCCTTTTGTCAATCACGACCATATACAATTACTATCTGTAGCCAATCACGACCAAATACACTAGCACCCTTTTGTCAGTCATGACCATATACAGTGACTCTATTTTGCCAAATACGATCGTATGCAGTGACTACCTTAAGCCAATCACTACCACATGTAGTGCCTCCTTTTCGCCACTCGAGACCATATACAATGACTCCCTTTAGCCAGTTACGGCTATACAGTTACTCACTTTTCTTAATCACGACCATATACAGTGACTACCTTCAGCCAATCGTGACCGTTAACAGTGAATCTTTATTCCAACAGGACTATATACAATGACTCTATTTGCCAATCACGATCATATACAATGAATCCCTTTGTCAATCACGACCACCATATACAATGATTCTCTGTTGCCTATCGCGACCAATTACAATAACTCCCAGTGACTCCCATTTTACCATCACGACTATATACAATGACTCCCCTTTTTCCAACCACGACCATATAAAATGACTCCCTTTAGCCAATCAAGATGATAGACAGCGAGTTGCTTTTCCCAATCATGAGCATATACAGTGACGCCATTTAGCGAACCACGACTATATCTTGACTTATTTTGCAAACACGACCAAATACAATTATTCCCTTTCGACATTTACAACTATATTCATTTGCACCCTCTCGCCAATCACGACCATATACAAAGTGACTCCCTTTCCTAATCACGACCTTATACAATGACTTCCCATTTGCCAATCACGACCATATAGGACGCCTTCTTTTAGCCAATCAAGATCATATACAAAGACTCCCTTTTGCCAATGAAGACCATATACAGTAACTCCCTTTTGCCAATCACGAACACATGCAAAGAATTCCAATTTGCCAGTGACGACCATATACAATGACTCCTTTTTGCCATTCACGACCACATGAAGTGACTCAAGTTCGCTAATCACAACACTATACAGTGACTTCCTTTTGCTAATCACGACCGTATACAGTGACTCCCTTTTCTAAATCACGACCATATACAGAGGTTCCATTTTGCCAATCCCGAACATATGCAATGACTCCTTATTTGCCAATCACGACTATATACAATGACTCCTTTTTTCCCAACCATGACCATATACAATGGTTACCAGTAGCCAATCACGACCAAATACAGTGGCGCCATTGTGTCAATCGTGACTATATACAATGACTCAATTTAGCCAATCATGACCATATACAGTTGCTTCCTTTTCTTAAACACGACCATATATAGTGACTACCTTTAGCCAATCACGATCATATACAGTGAAAACCTTTTGGTAATTACAACCATATACAAGGATCCCTTTTAGCAAATCACAAACATATGCGGTGGCTTCCTTTTGCCAATCACGACCGTATACAATGACTCCCCTTTTGCCAACCACGACCATATAAAATGATATTCTTTAGCCAATCAGGACAATAGACAGCGAGTCGCTGTTCCCAATCATGACCGTATGATTTAACGCCATTTAGCGAAACACGACCATATATAGTGACTCACGTTCGCCAATCAAGACTGTATACAGTGGCTCCCTTGTAAAAATCACGACCATATATAGCAACTCCCTTTTGGCAATCCCTATAATAAACAGTGACTCCCATTTGCCAATAACTACTATATACAGTTATACCCTTGAGTCAATCATGACCATATACAGTACTCCCTTTCCCCAATCTCAACAAGATACAGTGACTGCCTTTAGTCAAACACGACCATATACATTGACACTCTTTTATCAACCTCAACTATATACAGTGACTCGTTTTTGCCAATCACGACCATATATCGTGACTCCCGTTTGCTAATCACGACCATATAGAGTGACTCCCTTTAGCCGATCATGAACAAATACATTGACCACTTTTTTCGAACCTCGGCCATATACAATCACTCTCATTCGTCAACCACGACCATATACAATTATTCCCTTTAGCCAGTCAAGACCATATACAGTGACTCCTTTTTGCCTACACACAGTGCCTCCCTTTGTCAATCACGAGCATATGCAGTGAAACCTTTTTGCCAATCATGATCACATACAATGACTAGCATTTAGTAATCACGGCAATACACATTGATCCCTTTTTGCATATAACAACCATATACAATGACTCCCTTTTGCTAACCACTACCGTATATGGTGACTCCATTTCGAGAATCACGACCATATACAGTGACTCACTTTTGCCAATCACGACCATATACAATGACTCCCTTTTGCCAATTGCGACCATATACAATGACTCCCTTTGACAATCACTATCATATGCAGTGACTCTTTTTAGCCGTTCACGACCAAATATTGTGACAACTTTTTTCTAATCACGTCCATTAACAATCGCTCTCTTCGTCAATCAAGAACATATACAGTGACTCCCTTTTGCCTATATACAGTGCCTCCCTTTGCCCATTACGACTGCAGCAGTGAAACCTTTTTGCCAATCACAATTGCATACAATGACTAACATTTAGAAACACGACAATATACATTGATCCCCATTTGCAAATCACAATCATGTACAATGACCCCCTTTTGCTAATCACGATCGTATATGGTGACCTCATTTCGCCAATCACGACTCCCTTTGTCTATCACGACCATATACTGTGACTCCCATTTGCAATCACGACCATATGCAGTGAAGCCTTGATGACCTTTAAGACAAATATGAAAACCGGAAGAACATATGAGGAATAAACAGGAAAAGGCGCGAATTCCCTTCTGTCGCCGTTAATTGTTTCTTTCTCATGGAGTCAAAGCTTTCTTTTGAAAGGTTTAAGTATGTATTTTGAAGAGACACAAAACATTTTAGAATTAAAATTTCTAGAATGTCAGTGTTCATTTAAGAGAGTTGTGTTACCATGGAAACCAGGTTGAAGTGAAACATTGGATTTCTTTTAAAAACTTGGATATTTAAAGAAATCAAATGGAATCAACACAAAAATAAAAGAAAATACAATTCAAATTCACCTTATTTTTATAAACACAATAACAAAGCATATAAGATAGTATGTTTCATACTGAACAGCAACTTCCTTTTAACCTACAGAAACTATCTATTTTTGGTTCAAAATCAATGATTATTTTCTCTATAATCCGACGATTAAGGACAATGGAATATGCCTTTTGCCAATCACAACAATGAGTCCTTTTGGTAACCACAACCTAATACAGTGATTCCTGTTTGCAATTCACAACCATATACAGTGAGTCCATTTCGCTAATCAAATATAAAGTTGACTGATGACCTTTAAGACAAATATGAAAACCGGAAGAACATATTAGGAATAAACAGGAAAAGGCGCGAATTCCCTTCTGTCGCCGTTAATTGTTTCTTTCTCATGGAGTCAAAGCTTTCTTTTGAAAGGTTTAAGTATGTATTTTGAAGAGACACAAAACATTTTAGAATTAACATTTCTAGAATGTCAGTGTTCATTTAGGAGAGTTATGTTACCATGGAAACCAGGTTGAAGTGAAACATTGACTTTCTTTTAAAAACTTGGATATTTAAAGAAATCAAATGGAATCAACACGAAAATAAAAGAAAATACAATTCAAATTCACCTTATTTTTATAAACACAATAACAAAGCATATAAGATAGTATGTTTCATACTGAACAGCAACTTCCGTTTAACCTACAGAAACTATCTATTTTTGGTTCAAAATCAATGATTATTTTCTCTATAATCCGACGATTAATGACAATGGAATATGATGTTTCTACCATTATTTTTTTTCCGAAACGTTCTGTACATTTTAAGAGAACATAATGATTAGTATTCATAAAGTAAAAAGTGGGGATAAGTGTGCATTTACGAAAGTTATGAAACTATCTATATCACATCTCCCCACTCATACTAAACGTTTCATGAACCTCTCAAGTGTCTAAAATGACCTTGACCTTGGTGCAAGTGACCTTTTTAACACTGACATTGTGCCTTTATAATTTGACTTGTTGTTTTGATTCTAAATAATATTCAAAATGATTTATTATACAAAATTACAATCAATTACAGCTCTTTATGAAGTACGGTCCATTGCATTTGACATACTTTATCCCATTTCTTTTGAAATATCAGTTGATATTTTTAGGTACATAAGCTAAACTTGACATTTAAACATACTTATAAGTAATTTCGAGCGCAGAACTTAAGGATCCAAAGTTCAACGCCTTAACCATTGAACTATTTGGAATTACGTCCTTCTGTATAATACATAGGTTATAATCCATACCTGGCTATAGATCTGATTTTTTGTGCACACGATTTAGGAAAATACATAGCTCTATATTTCGACTATATTTTTTCTTTATCATTCAGAAATAGTCGTAATATCAAACATTACCTTTATGGTAGCTTACAACCCGTTCCAATAGATGTTGCATGCGATATTTTTTGTGGGCTGGCCACAGTTTTGACAGCTTAATATCGAATGCCTGTAGCTGTGCTAAAATCCCTAATTCAACAACTCTATCAACCATCGCTCTGTGTTTTTGTTTTTTTACATTGGGCTAGAGCATTCGACGCGTCGACCCTTCAAGTTTAACTTCGAATCTGTCCTGTTTCAAAGAGTTTTGACGTTCAGACAATGCCGCATAATCTTAAACAGGGAAGGCAGGCCGGCAGTAGGTAGGTAGGCAAGTAGATAGCTGCCACTAGGTAGGTAGATAGATATTATGTAGTGTAAGGTAGATAGCATCGTCTTAAGTAGGTTAACTTTCGATATCGTATTAAAACATATTTAAACATCTCAGATATCAAATTATATGTGGTCTAGGGATATCAAGGATACAAATAGAAATGTTTAAAAATCTCAGTTATCAAAATAGTATATATATAACACACACAGATATATATATATATATATATATATATATATATATATATTATATATATATATATATATATATATATATATATATATATATATATATATATATATATATATATATATATATATATATATATATATAATGAATCGTTTCCATGAGCAATTCACATGTTCTCATGCTATTCTTCTGTTTAAAAGATGATCATCGACACGTTCATTATGGAAAATCCGTGTAGTCCTATACATTATATTAGATCCACATGTCAAATTGTCAGTTTTTACCAGCTGATCATATAGAGTTTCCCGTCAATTTACTAAGACACCTATGAACACTAACGTCTGGCACCTTGTGACGTAATGTCAATGAGTACAAACAAAGAATGAATAACTGTATAACAGCCTAGATACGCATCTGTGTATGGCAGTAATTGTACGATATCGGGGTTTACGATGTTAAATTGATATCAGCAAAATAATATACTTATTTATCTCATTCTAGAATAAATAGGTTATTCAAGGCACACAAAAAATACATAATTCTACAAAGGTTAGATCGAACCATCTTTATGACATGGGTGCGATCTCCTTTGTCCTTCGGTAGTTTACGACTGTGGTACTAATTTTCAAATATTCATATCGTGGTGTTTAACATGAATAATACATGAATGAAACATAATACCAAAGTTATAATGCTCAAGACGATCGTTTTTGTCAATTAGATTCCAGCAGTTAATCTCAATGGAAACTACAGCATAGACCAATGCACAATTGGTCAATTTATTCGTACCTGATAAAGATTTCATATCTGAAATTTTGAAGTGTTATCGAGAAATCGTGTATCCTCATGTTTGTTTGTTTGTTTATTTTTGTTTAACAACGACCTGCTTATTTTCCTAAAATGTAGCCATTTTAGTCTGATTTGTTCAAGTGTTTATTTGTGTTTTCTCAAAGATTATGGAATGCATTTTTTCTTTCGGATTAATTGTAAACGTTTCCAATCTGAAATTGAATTTTCTTGAGGAAATTATACAATGCATGTATCATTGGATGTAGATTCTAACATAGCACAAAACAATAACATTTACAAAGCGAGATATATGTCTTTCTATTTAGTATTTGTTTCCCCATTTGGATGAATCATTATATTAGTCTATTGCAACTGAAATTCAGAATATGTCCTATTATCGAATTGTTATTACGTACCCAGGGATACGTAGGGAGACCGCACGATCCCCAAACAGAAAAGAACAGAACACGGGGGTATATTTAGATATTGTTAGGAAGCATGAAAAAAAATTGTCATTGCAATTTCAGAAAACGAATGTATCGCTGATATCCTCCATGCATGGAGGTGGCTGGCACTGTGGAAAATCTAGACAACATTGATGACTTAATAGAATGTTCATTATATCTACCTGGGTGTGGTTTTGAATTGTGGGTGATGAAGAAATGCAGCCTAAAGATAATCGTTGATATATATATATATATATATATATATATATATATAATAATATATATATATATATATATATATATATATATAATATATATATATATATATATTACTATTTCATTTTCCTATGTATGTATTGACTGAAAATGGATATTCTTTGATGGACATTTAGTCTTTTCGGTCTCGATGTTTCAAGACTAGACTAAGACACTTATAGAGTTCAAAGCGATCACAAAACTGTCTTAACAGCGTAGAGTATATTTTGATTATATTGAAATTGACATATTTCAATAGGGTGAAGACTGTACTGACACGTCTCAGTATGATATTCTGGCGTGTGTGTTGCCAGAATACGTGCATTGTAAATGTCGTTCTCAAATAGAGTATGGAACGATCACAAAACTCTCTTGGTATTTTTGGTTGTGTTGAAATTGATGTCTACTATTAATCGATTCCACAATTTAATCTGATCGTTTCCCATTTTTTTTAAACTATTGATGGTGTTTTGCAGTTGACGCCGTCTACTTTCTGTGTTCGCACAAGATATCGTTTGTACAGCGAATCTTATTAATATGATGTCATCGGTAAAGTATGAAACGAGATCGAAAAGACACTAATCGAAAAAAAAAAAAAACGAATGATTGAGATATCAGGTTTGTTGTTTATTTACTTCTATGCTAGTTTGTTATACTGTGTTTGTATAATGTTTGCGTTTTGTTATTTCTATAAACGTATGCAGACTCTATGAGAAAGAGAAACCGACACGTGCTAAAAACTAAACTTAATTACATCTAGAATTTTCTGCCATGAGTCAATTACAATTTTCCTCAGAGCGGTTGCATGCTCAGGTTTCTATATGCGTCGTCAGTTCCAAAGAGGGTGCATTTTTTCATTTTGCTTTTTAGAAATATTGCTTATAGAGATGTTAATTAGATTGTAGAGTTTGGGGCCAGAACATTCCCACTGTGTTTGCATTAAATGTTTATATGTTATATGGCCTTTAGCAATCTATCATTTGTGATAAACATGCGTGGCGCTGTAGAAATATAGTCAGCTTTCAAATTGTATCTCTTTTAATGAAAAAAGCCCGACATAAACTTTAAAAGAAGAGAATAATCTCAGAATTTTGGAAATTTCAAAATCTATCGGAGGAACATAAGACCGAACCCTCTACAATTAGAATTTCGTTTGCATTCGCCTAAATCCTCTTTATTTTGGAAATAAGTAAATTATTTAGCTGACTCTACCCGAAAAAGTCATTAGCACATTGAGAAAAATGTGTAGTGAGAATAAAATAATAAAAAGATTAATGTCTGGAATCCACACCATAGACCGTACAGCCACACCGTAACACTAAAAGGAGGTATAACATGCCGAAATCAAAATGACGCAAACCTGTTTTTTTTTTGTTTACATTAAAACCTAGGTTATATTCATTTAAACCTTTTTACTTAATCCTAGTTTTTCTTGTAATCAATTAAACAAGTAGAACAAGTAGATTCAACTTAGAAAAATAAGGATTAAATTAGCTTAAATAATATTAATGTTCAGAACTGTGATTGTGGTGCATTTAAACCTAATTTTCTCGGCTAAACTAGGTTTTCTCGAGAAAAGACAAGTTTAACTCATTTTTGTGATTTTGGCGCGGTTGAACTTTCCATACAGACACTGAAAGCAGAAATGGCACGCCGAAATGACATTAATGAGTTAAACAACGTTTTTTTTAAAGTAAAATCTAGTTTTTATCCAGTAACACATATATTTTCTCACTTAATCCTAGCTTTTCTCGAAATCCGCATTAACGTGACAAAAACTAGGTTTAACAAAGCAAAAGTAGGATTAAATTTGGTTAAATCATACCAATACTCATAACTGTGATTTTAGCGCTGATAGACTTACTTTGTCTCATTTTTTCTCTAGTTTAAGTAGGTTAATGAAAAAACTAGGGTTGATTGATTAAACACACCAAAATCACAATCCTAGTTTTTTTTTCTCGAGACTAACCTAGTTCTCATCAGTTAAACCCTGTTTTTTCCAAGTTAATTGTGTTACGAGTTAAATATAGTTTTCCCTCAGTTAATCATAGATTTCCTCGTTTCCCGCACTAAATGGACAAAAACTATGATCAGCTTAAATCATAGTAATACTCATTGATATGGTTGTTGCTGTTTTAAACCTAGTTTTTCTCAGGTAAATTGTGGTTTTCCTCGAGAATAACTAGTTGAAACTATTTTAGAGATTGTGGCTCACTTTTCCGATTAATTTGAGTTGAAGAGTAAACATTTAAATGAGAAAACACAAATTCAACTGAGCAAAAACAAAATATAACTCATTAATGTGAATTTGGCGTATCGTATACAATACACTTATATAACTGCTATCATTCTGTCTGCAATATGAATTCTGAATGAACATTGTTTTGGCAATTTACGGTGAAGTAAAAGTAACACGTAATTAAAGCTGATTTTGCTAATTCATATAAAGAAAATATGCTCTGATCTACGGATGCATGTGTGTACTTAAAAACGGACAACGTGAACCAATATTTAATCGAAACTCAAAGTCAATTAGAACATCAATCAGAGATACATATAGTCATGTATATATCAGATACCAAAGTACTTTTGAATCTCGCCTAAAGACCATCTCGCTTAGGAGACCATCCCGCATTACAAACCATGAGTTTTCAGTCGCTTTATAAATAATTGATAAATAGAGAACTTCGCTCAAGAGAAAACCTCACTAATAAGACTACTTTGAGTCAGTCATGTAGTTGGTCTTGATAGCGATGTTCTACTGTATTAAGTTTAAGGATGCCCCGGGAATATATACAGTTTTGGTAAATATAAGGCATTTTGAAATCAGGAGGTTGAGTCAGGTGTCATGAAGAAGTAAGCATCCCTGTTTATCTGCCATACCCACCATCAACAGACAATCAGATCCAAATTAAATAAGTGAAGAACCAATCCTCATTGCAGTTGGTACAGACGTCTCAACAACACCTATCAAACAGGCAACTTCTGGGATGCCGGGGTAGATCAGTGGTTAGGAACTCGCTTCCCACAAAAGTGACCCAAGTTCGATCTTTGGATTTGCTAGGGGAGTGTGTGATATGATATGTTGGTCGTCAAGTCGGACACGTGATGTTTCTCACGGTTTACTACCACAGCACGCCAGAACCAGGGCTAACGAGAGACATCTGCTGGATCCTGCTATGTGCTTCTGTTTATATGGCGTTTTGTGAGGTTTAGGTATCCAATATAAATATGATAACTCAAATTTAGTATTGGTTGTAGTTAAATCAAAAGAGTGCAATACGGATATGTAATTTTCAAGGTACTCATCCTTTGAAAGTGAGCTACGTATATGTAAATGTATGTAGGAATGCTAGAACTCGTAACCCTAGTTCTTCTAATGAACAATTATAGTAATATACTTAGAAATAAACACTATATTATTGTATCGGTTCCAGGTTCTTCAAAAGATCGTAATGCTGATGATAGATATAGATTATCTAGATACATATATAAGAAGTTATCTACCTCAATATTACTAATATAAGTTTGTAACACAAATAGATACTTTAAAAAATGCACGTACCATACAGTAAATACATTGTCGTTTATGTATTTTCCATTTGGATATAATTAGTCGGATGACAATGTCTATTCCAATGTGCAACAAATACGTTTAAGTTTCCTCCTGCTATGATATGTTTATAAACTAGACTGCATTCTACTTTCGTTATCTTACCTTACACGTTCAATCTTATTTAAAGCGTCTTTACAAACCAAGGTATTTAGTTAGTTATTGGTAAACATATCCTGTTCCTGGTACTTTATTATTAATGTTTAACAGAGCGTGTGTATATTTTGTATTACGTAATACATCCATGCATATGAGTATTTCTGTCAATAAGATAATGACACAGCTAATTTTAATACAACATTGCTTTCAATGTTTCCTAAAATATTCCCTTTCAAATACCTTTGTTCACTAACATTTCAGCTACCTTCTCGTGACTGTTTTTTCTATTATACTTTTATATATTTCAAGTTCTTTTAGATATATCTGACCAAATTAAAGAAATGTACTAAAACTCAATAATCGTTTCTAACAATATCAGTTTGTCAAAAAAACGCATCATCTGGACCAGTACCAACATCACCTAACTTCATATTGTATATCTGATTTTACACAGTTGTCTAGTTACTTTTCAATACATAAAGCCCTGTATTGAATTAAATTAAATGTGTCTTTTCACAAAAAAATCATAATCAGCAATTAAATGTGTACCGTTTAATAAATGCAGAAATGACCATGTTATAATGATCATACTAATTAGTTATCATATGGTAATTTTGTAACTTTGTGTAAATTAGCCATATGTTTAAAAAACAAAGAAACATATATTAGCGATTGAAGATTATTGAAAACAAATGCAATTTGCTGTAATAAACTATTTGATAGCATTATTTAGGCACCCATACTGTGTGCTTTCGTTTCGTTTTCATAGACACATTTTTTTATTTTCGACTTAAATCTACATTGCATAATCTTATCACAACTGTCTGTTACTCGGTGTGTTATGATTTCTTTGTTGTGTTTCAAAACGCAGATTTGAAAGAGGGGATCAAGGACGGACATATTATCTTTACCTTGCCATATAGCTTGACTTTAATAGAATAACTCTGTATTCTATCTCCTTAATTGTTTTAGCTATGTACGATATGGACTATATGCAAGATTGAAAGAGTTGTTCCTCTTTACAAGTGTTTTCGAAAATATGACATTGATCTATATCTATAAAGTATATGTTTCCTATATGGAGGGACCTCCTCCGTGGACGAGTGGTACATTCGTCTCGCTTTGAACCATGGAGTATCACACTGCTGGTCAACGCAGGTTCGAACCCCTCATGAACCTAAGCTGATTTTTGTGAGGAAGTTTGCCAGTTTTCTTGCGGAGGGCCAGTCGGCTTTTCACGGGACATTGTAACCGGGTTCTTTCTTCCATTAACAACTGGCTGCCGACATATGACTGAAAATAGTGTTGAATGTGGCGTAAATCACTACACTTCAAATTTCCAGACTTCTTGTATTGGAATATTGATTTTGTTAATATTAAATGATATGTTACAGAACATTGCCATTTCAATGGTATAAACCCTAATGTTTTTCATCAATTCAATCTGTGTTGATTTCAATAATTAATTATTTGAAAATTTAGATGTTAACATACAGGAAGGCAGTATTCAGAGAGTAAGCGTATATATGCATGCCGTAATGTTTCATAGGACAGGGACTATACGTCTAATTTTATATAAAAAAGATGCACAGACTTTTCTACCTTTAAAATAAAATACATTTGCTTTCTTCGGTGTTGGGTATTAAACATTTTAGACATATTGATTGACTCTTTCCATGATTATTTTGACTTAGTTTGTTTGAAACATTTAAATTAACATGGTTAAACAACAAATAATCAGCAATTCATTATGGAGGAGATATCAAAACTTATAGTTAGTTATACGTTTCATAAAAAGTAAAGGTTTAAAAAATATAATTTCAAATATGGTCGTTTTAACACATAATGTATTTGTTTTCAAATACATTCACTGGGAATGATAACATTTAAAATTGAAAAAATATATATATAAATAATATCACATTAAGGGCAATAACTCTTAAACTCGAAAATGACATGATTTTTTGTTCGCAAAAGTATTCAAACTTAAATAAATACAACGTATATGGAAACAATGAGAACAAATCTCAAATCTCTGTTTGTTTATTTCCCCCTTTTTATTTAATAGTACAATATCTCTAAATCAGGTCATTTTGAGATTAAGTCTGTATTGTTTTGAATTTTAGCGATTGTATTTAAATGATATCATGTAAAAGGCAGTGTCTCGTGAAGTCGAAAATGGCTTATTTTGCTTATACTAAAGCGAACTTCCATTTAAATAGTACCCTACCTGAATTTCGAAAAAAAAATATAGGTATTTCCTGCAGTTATTACCCTTAAAAATTCCATATGGGTTACCTTTGGACTTTTCCAACTCGAAAATTGAACATTTGTTTCTTTTTTTTTTTTTGCTTTCTTTTTATTTTCACTCGCATACAGACCATGCGTTTTCAGTCGCTTTATAAATATATGGTGAATAGAGAACTTCGCTTAAGAGACCACCTCATTAATAAGACCACTTTGAGTCAATAATGTAGATGGTCTTGATAGCGATGTTCTACTGTATTAAGTTTAAGGATGTCCCGGGTATATACACAGTTTTGGTAAATATTAGACAAACACGGGCATTTTGAAATCAGGAGGTTGAGTCAGGTGTCATGGAGAAGTAAGCATCCCTGTTTATCTGCTATACCCGACATCAGCCGACAATCAGATCCAAATTAAATAAGTGAAGAACCAATCCTAATTGCAGTTGGTACAGACTTCTGAACAACTCCTATCAAATAGCCAACTTCTGGGATGCCCGAGTAGATCAGTGGTAAGCGAATTCGCTTCCAACAAATGCGACCCGTGTTCGATCTTTGGATTTGAAAGGGGAGTGTGTGGGATGATATGGTGGTCGTCAAGTCGGACACGTGATGTTTATCCCGGTTTACTCCCACATCACGCCAGAATCAGGGCTAACGAGAGACATTTGCTGGATCCTGCTATGTGCCTCTGCTTATATGGCGTTTTGTGAAGTTTAGGTATCCAATATAAATATGATAACTCAAATTTAGTATTGGTTGTAGGTAAATCAAAAGAGTGCAATACGGATATGTAATTTTGAAGGTACTCATCCTTTGAAAGTGAGCTACGTATATGTAAGTGTATGTAGGAATGCTAGAACTCGTATCAAACCCTAGTTCTTCTAATGAACAATTATAGTAATATACTTACAAATAAAAAGTATATTATTGTATCGGTTCCAGATACATCAAAAGAGCGTAATGCCGGAGATAGATATATATTATCTAGATACATATATAATAAGTATAATATATAGTAATCTACCTCAATATTACTAATATAAGTTTGTAACAGAAATGAAGACTTTTAAAAAATGCACTTACCATACTGTAAATACGTTGACGTTTATGTATTTTCCACCTGAAGTCTATTCCAATGTGCAACATATACGTTTACGTGTCCTCCGCCTATGATATGTTTATAAACTAGCCTCATTCTACTTTCGTTATCTCACCTTACACGTTCGATGCTATTTAAAGCGTCTTTACAAACCAATGGATTTAGTTTGTTACTGTTAAGCCCACTCTACTACAGGTACTTTATCATTAATGTTTAACAGAGCGTGTTTATATTTTGTATCACGTGATACATGCATGCATATGAGTAGTTCTGTCAATACGATAATGACACAGCTGAACTTTAATACGACATAGATTTCCTAAAATATGTCCTTTCAAATTACCTTTGTTCACTAACATTTCAGCTATTTTCTCGTGAATGTTTTTTTTTTCTATTATACTTTTATATATTTCAAGTTCTTTTTATATATCTCTAACCGAATTAAAGAAATGTACTAAAACTCAATAATCGTGTCTAACAATATCAGTTTGTCAAAAACGCATCATCTGGACCAGTACCAACATCACCTAACTTCATATTTAGAAGAACTTGGGTTTAATATAAATTCTGGTAATCCTACATATACACGTAGCTCACTTTCAAAGGACGAGATCCTTCAAAATCACGTATCCGTATTACGCTCATTTGATATACCTACAACGGATACCCGATTTCGAGCTGCCATATTTATATTGGATACCTAAACTTCATAAAACCCCATATAAGCAAAGATACATAGCAGGATCCAGCAAATGTTTCTACCAAACCTTTATCTTTACTCCTTACCAAGATATTGACAGCCGTTAAGGAGAAACTTCAACAATACTCCACACAAGTTGCTTATTCCAGATGAGCGGTGTAAATCAGATGTGGATACTTAAAAATTTCTAAACAGCTTTTAGAAAATTTGAAGCCCACACAATTTTTCTCGAATTCACAGTATCAAAATCTTATGACTTCCTTCTACTACTCTTTACACTACTATTCCACATAAAAAATTAAAAGAAAGACTTTTCAGCATCATAGACAACTGCTTTTTCTTTTTTTCCACTAAAGGTGGTACCCGAAAATTTAAATTACCTAGTTATTGGCTATCAGGATACTTATTTTGTCAAAACACCACTCTGATTCTACACATTAAATATACTGAAGTTGATATAAAAAAAACATGCTGGAATTTCTAATAGACAAAATATATGTAATGTTCGGAGACGTGGTCTTTCAACAAAAACTGTCGGCATTCCCATGGGAACCAATTGTGCCCCTTTATTGGCCGACCTGTTCCTTTATTCATACGAAAAGCAGACTTCATTCAGAAACTGCTGAATCAGAAGAAGAGAAGCTAGCGGTGTCTTTAATTTGACATTTAGATATATCGACGACGTTTTGTCAAATTAATAATGACAATTTTCATACATATGTCAATGCGATATATCCCAGCGAACTATAAATTAAAGATACAACAGAATCAAGCACACACGCTCTCTTACTTAGACATTTTACTTAATATAAACACAGACGGGAAATTTAGCAACGAAGCTATACGATAAACGCGAACGATTTCGGCTTTCCCATTACGTCAATTTTTCCACATTTAAGTAGTAATATCCCTCAGTCCACCCGCATATGGAGTATATATTTTCACAAATGATCCGATATGCCAGGGCGTGCACAAAACATATGAAGATTTCATATACAGAAGGTAAACTACTCACTGACAAATTATTGAACACAGGGATATCGGAAACCCCGCGTTTAATGTCAACGTTTCCGCAAGTTTTTACGGGGTCGGTATAATAGTCTTGTCTACGACTACTCTGTTTCACTAAGTGAAAATGTTGAGTTGCATTTCGGTTGGCAGTTGTTGAGGACGTATGTACCAAATATGGCGAGGATACACTTCCTCACGTTGTTTTCACTGGACTTGACTGTGGACTCAACGGCGGGTTGTGACCCGGTCGACAGGGGATGCTTACTCCTCCATGGCACCTGACCCCACCTCTTGGTTTCCAGAGGTCCGTGTTTGTCCATTTTTTATCGGATTTGTCTCTGTGTCCTGGACGTTCTATTGATTTACACTTTGGTATCTGAAGTTTTTATATTGTATATCTGATTTTACACAGTTGTCTAGTTTCGTTTCAATACATAAAGCCCTGTATTGAATTGAGTTCACAAAAATCATAATCAGGCTTTAAATGTGTACCTTAATTAATGCAAGAATGTTTATGTGATAATGATCATACTAATTAGTCACCATATGATAAGTTTGTAACTTTATGTACATTAGCCCCATGTTTAGAAAAACAAAGATATATATTATATATAATATATATATATATATATTTATATATATATATATTATATATATATATATATATATATATATATATATATATATATATATTATATATATATAATATATATATATATATATATATACATATTGGCGATTGAAGACAAAACAAATGCACTTTATAATGAGAGTGTAATAAGCTATTTGATAGCATTATTAAATCACCCATACCGTGTGCTTTCGTTTCGTTTTCATAGACACGCTATTTTATTTTTGGTTTAAATCTACATTACATAATCTTACCACAACTGTCTGTTCGTCGGTGTGTTATGATTTCTTTATTGTGTTTTAAAACGCAGATTTGAAAGACGGGATCAAGGTCGGAAATTATATATTTACCTTGCCATATGACTTGACTTTTTTCTTAATAGAATAACTCTGCATTCTATATATTTAATTTTCTTTAGCTGTGTACAACAATGACTATATGCAAGACTGAAAGTGTTGTTCCTTTTTACAAGTGTTTCCGAACATATGGCATTTATCTATATCTATAAAAAATATGTTTCCTATGTGAAGGGTCTCCTCCGTGGACGAGTGGTAAATACGCCTCTCTGCTTTGAACCATGAAGCATCTCACTGCTGGTTCGAACCCCTCATGAACCTAAGCTGTTTTTTGTGAGGAACTTTGCCAGTTTACTTCCGGAAGGCCAGTCGGCTTTTCACGGGGCATTGTAGCCGTGTTCTCTCTTCCATTAACCCGGCTACCTAATGCCCCGTGAAAAAAAGGCCGACTGGCCTTCCGGAAGTAAACTGGCAAAGTTCTTCAAAAAAGTCCGGGTTTTCCATGATTCTGTTGACTTAGTTTGTTTGAAACATTTGACTAAACATGGTTACAACAAACAATCAGCAATTCAGTTATTAGAGGCGATATCAAAACTTATAGTTAGTTATACGTTTCATAAAAAGTACAGGTTTAAAAAATATAATTTCTAGTAGGGTCGTTTAACACATAATGTATTTGTTTTCAAAGAGTTTCACTGGAAATGGAAACATTAAAAAATGAAAAAAAATATATATATATAAATGATATTACATGGTGGGCAAAAACTCTTAAACCCGAAAATGACATGATTTCGTGTTCGCAAAAGTACTCGAGCTTCAATAAATACAATGTATATGGTAACAATAACAAATCTCATATCTCTGTTTGTTTATTTCTCTCCTTTTTATTGAATGATACAATATCTCGACATCCGGGCCCGGCACCATAAAACTTGAGAATTTACTTAAGTCTGAGAAAATTCTCAAATTGGCCTGCTTAGCCAATCAGATTTCAGGATTAGCCAAACTTGAGTAAAATTTTTATACTTAAGTAATTCTTAAGTTTTATGGTGCTGGGCCCAGGTCATTTTAAGATCAAGTCTGTATTGTTTTGAATTTTAGCGATTATATTTAAATGATATCATGTAAAAGACAGTGTCTCATAAAGTCGAAAATGTCATATATATTTTCTTATTAGCAAACATATTCAACTTAGATATGGTTATGCGGTATCTCATATTGCTGCTGTTGTTGCTGTTGTTGTCATGAAATGGTTCAGTACAAAATTACATATATCTTTTGTTGTTCTTTGATATCTGATATTAAATTTTAAAGGCAGGAAGGCATTAGGTTTCTTTTCAAGCGTATATGTTTTGTCTAACGATTGTTCTGCAGTGATGCAATATGTGTCAGCCGAGATAGATCAGTTGGTAATGGCGTCCTGTTAGTATTCGGAAGGTCCAAGGTTCGTTTCGTGTCCACACATTTTCCCTCATCTGTTGCAACACCTATTATCACTGCGTCGTTGTTGCTGCTGGGTGATCGTTTGTAGGGTTTATAATGTGCATACAGATATCCAGTAATCCAGTAACTACTATGTCGGTAATAAATAATTTTGCTTATACTAGAGTGAACATCCATTTAAATAGTACCCTACCTGAATTTCGAAAAAAATATAGGTATTTGCTGCAGTTATTACCCTTATATATTCCATATGGGTTAAGTCTGGCCTTTTAAAGAATGAACATATGTTTTTTTTATTGTTTTTGTTGTTGTTTTGTTTGTTTGTTTGTTTTTTTGTTTTTTTTTTTTGTTTTTTGTTTTTTTTTTGTCGAAGGTTTTTTACATTGATTATGTTCATTCGCATAAGGAATAATGTTATCAAGTTGATATGGGTTACGAATTAAGACTTAAAGTTGTCTTTTTTTTCAGTTTTATCCCAAATCGCATATTACTGTGTACATGTCGAATGGTGGTTTGGACGCATAGCTTGTCTATCAATATCATAAAGATGTTTTGCTTGCTGGTAATAATATTTTATAGGTGACTTTTCTAATGAATAGTAAATGAACCTTATTGTTCTTAGGTCAAAACGTAAAATAAAACAATGCGTCAACCTATATGATTGGTGTTCCCAAATGTTGTGACAATATATGAACATCTTGATACCTACCTTATCAGATAATGATGTTATTGCATACATATGTAGATCATTGGTAGCTGGTGACCCCACTTTGATTTACGTGAAACGGTCAAAGGTCACAGGTTGCAATAGACTGATATCTAATGGAGCCTCCAAGAAATTGATATATATTATTTTGATTGTTTTATACGTAGAAGTATATTCTACTTACACTTGTAGGAGCGATTGAGTCGTATTGGCATGAAGCTAATGAGACGAAAGTGACTTTAAATAAATCATTGAATTATATAACATAGTTCAATTACGGTGCAATATTGTTGTTCAATAAAAGGATACGTACGTACGTAGAATTAACATGCAAATGTCACTGTGGACATATCCAGGCTATATTATTATGCATACTTACATATATACATATAATATATATATATATATATATATATATATATTACTATATATATATATATATATATATATATATATATATATATATATATATATATTATATATATATATATATGAATATATATATATATATATATATATATATATATATATATATATATATATATATATATATATATTATATAATATATATATATATATATATATATAGATATATAATATATATATATATATATATATATGTATGTATATATATATATATAAATATATATATATATATATATATATATATATATTATATATATATATATATATATACATATATATATATAAATACTCTAAATAATTATAAAAAACAAGCCATAAACAACAAAACATCATGCTA
This sequence comes from Atrina japonica, assembly GCA_030159075.1. NCBI lineage: Eukaryota > Metazoa > Mollusca > Bivalvia > Pterioida > Pinnidae > Atrina > Atrina japonica. Next base: position 1,665 of record BROG01001729.1, on the reverse strand, counting down.
TGTGTTACAAAAGCAGACTAGTTATGAGCACTGGAAAGAATTACTAACATTGTTTGCACGACACCGTTGATTAATGTCTGTGTTGCAACACATATCGGTTTCCATCGTGACATTTTGGTGCTCCAGAGGCCTTCGTTACCTAGTGCTTAGAGTTTCGCACATTAAAACTAAGAAGACTCCCACTTCTGGTCAGCGCAGATTCGAGTCCATAGGAATCTAAGCTACGCCTTTTGAGAGTTTGCCAGCTTACATGCGGGAGGCCGATGATCTTTCTCCGGGTACATTGTAACCGTGTTCTTTCCCGAAACATTAAAATCGGGTCGCCTCCATTATTTAAAATAAACAAGTAAATTTCTGGTCTCCAGATATATAATTTCAATATCAATGGTCATTGAATATCGGTTACAGTTTGGTCATCTTAGCTTTGGTTATGTAGTTTGTCGGGGCTGCAATTACTTCTGGACTCGCGTCCAAAATATTAGAGTATTTTTCTATAGTTTGGGAAACGGTTACAACTATTTCATCGTCTGAAATCACTTTGCTGGGAGACATTTCTCTTGTCCATATCAATAAATTGCCGGACTGTCAGTTGTAGGTCTGGATCGAGTTTGAATTCATATTGTACCCTATGTATCATAGTATGATAATTCAAATTTAGGTTAGCATGAAAATTGATCAAATTAATGTCATCGCGTGTATGTTGAGTTAAACCTGCATTGCGATTTATCAACGAGTTTTATAGATAGTAACTTTTTCAGAATATGGATTAAAATAATGTGGCGGGTGGCGGTATCCGAATTTTGCGTTATACAAATTGCATCAAAATATTGGGAAATAAAGTTTCAGTTTTGTTTAGTCAGAGAAGAAAATGAGTGATGAAGACAGGAAAAGACTCATAATATAAACATTGATATTGATGGCATGGACTAAATCAATTTTGAAATGTTAGTTGAATAGAATTTTAATAGATTTCAAAAAATTAAAACTGAGTGAGACCAGAGTATTATAAAGATTACATGATTTAGAAACTGCCTACAAAGTAAAATACTTAGGAAAAGCGTGTTTTGACCATAAAAGTGAATCGAATGCGATGTTTAACAAATTGAGAACAAAGACACGCGTTTAGTATATTAAACTATGCCTTGAAGAATAAAGAACGAACAAAAAATACTTTTTTATGTTTTTATTTAATTTTTAAGTATACATAGTTTTTTGTCGATAGTATATATACAATTTTAAGTGGAAAAGAAAATTGAATTAACATTAAAATACAGAATATATCCAGATTTTAGTATAACCCCATACACATCCCTTGCTAAAAACTCACTTTTAGACTTTTGGCATTAAATGTTTGCCTAAATGTGGAAGGTTATATGGGTTATTCCCCCATGCATGTGTAACGTTTCCAAGCGGGGGCGTAAGGCTATAATGGGTTTGATTTTGATCCTGGTTAAGAGACTAAAGGTTCAGACAATGTATATATAAACATACCTTAAAACAGTAAAACACTCAACCTTCATAATTTCGGGCATTTGGTCTTTATCAAGTGAAAGACGACAAAAAACATAAACAAATATATACAAATAAGAACCAAGCACTGCTTGTGCTTTAACGATAAAATACAACAACAACTATAAACTGTTCTAACAAGAATTGTCATTTAAC
>BROG01001728.1:0-30743 GCA_030159075.1 Atrina japonica | reverse complement strand
CTTGTGCATACATATGCACAGTAACGTGTAGAAACATACACTCAACACACATGTGTCCGCCTCTACAATTTAAAAACATTTTGTCGTTACCTGCAGATGTACACATGCATACATTTTAGCAAGTATTTATTGACTGAATTAATAAATTTTTACAAGCAACGTTTATAATTCAAGTATATATTTAACTTAAAGTTATATTATATTTTATTTATTTATTCTTTTTTTTTCCATATTAGTCCTGCCGCACTTCCAAGTATATGTACAGTGACTTTTAATTTTTGCAAATTTTTGAGAAATAATTATTACCATTTTTGATACCATGGTGACCACAATGTTACCTTGCAGATGAGTATAATTTAGTATTTTAATAACATGAAAAAAAAATTATCATTAAATTGAAACGATTGTAAGATCACGTTTTTTTTTTTTTTTTTTAAAAGGAATCATATAGTGTTGGTGTCATTTCATATTAAGAAAGTTTTGCTTGTTTTCCCACTCATATTCTGATGTAAGTTAAATAATACTATTATAGGTCATAAAAATATAGTAAATATTTTTGCATCTTTTTTCTGTTTTTTAATAAAATTCTTTACAAATGTTGGCATTTTGGTCTTTCAAAGACTTCTGTTGGAAATTATTTAAAATTGATGGATTCTTTTAAAGTAATTTATTGAGTTTCATAGACTGGAATATAACAAAAATTATTAGAGACTTTATTGAATTATTCTTATTCAGTAAAACAAAGCATATTGCCATTTTCATTAGCTAAATCTGAAATTGTTTTTATACCTTCTCCATACCTACTTTTTATAAAATATGTTTATTATTTATTTTCATTTTATTATCAAGAATTCATTATGTGTATTAATTTTGAAATTATCTGTTGTTTCATACCAACATTGAAAGACATAATACCAAAATGGATTAACACTTAGTTTGGTTTTATCCTTAAACTCGACTGTAACTTATGACCACTTTCACTACGATGACCTGTTTTTATCTTACGTGACGTAAAACACATTTGTGTATTGCAAATGGCCGACATGTAAACAACAAAGGAATACCGTTCGGGGGCGTGGCTTAATTACCGTTCACGTCATTGATGTATGAGTCGAATGTTTTCTGGATTGTTAACCAATGAAATCGTCGGAAATTTATTAATTTTAATTATTATATCATATATTAAGCAAGTATTTTCACCAATATATAGTCCACTTAAGAAGCCTGTTTGTGTATATAAAAATCGCAGATACCATCGTTGGATCGATAGAATGTCCAGGACTTAGATACAAATCTGGTAAAAATGAACAAAACACGGACCTCTGGAAACCAAGAAGTTAGATCAGGTGTCATGTATCTGATATCAGAAAATCTAGGCTGATGCTAATTTATAAGTAACATTTATAAGAGTATAAATGGGACGCCAATTTTTAATATAGTTTCTGGTTTATTTCCCTTTGGTAAACAGATAACAATTCATACTTTTCCCCCTTTATTATACCCATCATTGAGAGATCTGACAAGAAAAGATTTTAGATTTTTCCAAAAGAATTTTAAGAATTCGGACGTTATCCCATATGATCCGGGAGACTTATGAGTTTTTGTTGTTTTGGAATACTGTAATCAGCTAATACATTTTAAGGTTAGTATGCTCTATCAAATGCTCATAATTATTAAACACAGATGAATCAAAATGTTCTACTTCACTTAGGATTTGTTTTTTATAATATCACCATTATTTTTCGCTAATTTTCAAATACTTTTATTCACGTAATATTTTGTTTCTAAAACTATTTTGAAGGTTTTTCACCATTCTGGATCCACAGAGCCTTAGGTCTTATAATGTTTCCTTATATTTATGTTTTTTCTATTATTTTCTAATTCTTTCTGTTTTTTTCCCTAAACTTTTAATATCACTGTTGTTAAATATTCTGCTATCTAATATCTTAATATATTTGATCAATTGTTTTTCCATTTTTTCTTTTTCTTTTTTCAAATAAGTGGCATGAGATATGCTTTTCCCTCTTATTTCAACAAGATTTTCATAAAACAATGGTCATATAATAAACTATAAATCCTTATCAGTAATATTGTCAATGTTATCTCTGTTATAGACAGGAAGACAGTATTGAAGTTTAATTCTTTTCATAAGGTCTAAAAAAATTTCCACATATTCTGGATCATGCAGTAATTGATTATTAAATTTTCACAGTCTTTTACCCCTATCAATTTCATTTAATTTATTTTCTATAGAATTGATAGAGTGATGATATCTGTAGCTTGCATCAATCTTTGCCTGTTCTACTTTATATATTAAATATTCTGATATAAAAAACATTATATAATCTTGACTGTTTCAAAGGTGATTTTTTTTCTCCAGGTATATCGTTTCGTATCAGAATGTAAATGTCTATAAGTATTATTAAGATTCTCATCTTGTATTATTTCAAGTAATTTATTTCGAGCTCTAAGACTACCTAACGTTTTATATTGGTTGTAGTCTAATTCTGGATTTAGGACCAAATAGGACCACATATTATAACCGAAGATTTATCCAATTCATTTATAACACCCTGTATAATACTAAAGAAATGTGGACATTTCTACATTTCGGGCATACATGTTAATTAATGTTATTTTTAACTTATCTATGGTTATATTTAATGCAATCATACATCCATTGGTATCTTTATGTACAACATGAATTATATATTCAAAACTATCAGTAAGGAAAATGCTAACACCCCCTGCATTTGCTTTATAAGAACTAAAAAATCATTTAAAAATTTACTTAATATATACAATTCACTAAGTAAATGTGATATCATAATAAGTCAAATATATCCACAGGTAGGACGAAAAGATCAGCATACATTTACAAATCAACTTAAGAAAGAAGAACATAATTGTATCTGTAGAATTTCATATTTCAAATATTGAATTTAATACACACACACACAAACACAGACACAGACACAGACACACACAGACACAGACACAGACACAGACAGACAGACAGACACACACACACACACACACACATATATATATATATATTTAAATAAAAAAGTGTAGAACATCACAATTTTGTTCTTTCTTTCTTTAATCCGTGAGCGTTTTCACCATCGTGGTTCTTCAGACAGTTTCCGTCTGAAGAACCACGATGGTGAAAGCGCTCACGGATTAAAGAAAAAAAGAAAGAAATTGTGATATTCTACACTTTTTTATTTAAATATTTATCGCTGTACCAAGTAAACTAATATCAATATATATATATATATATATATATATATATATATATATATATATATATATATATATATATATATATATATATATATATATATATATATATGTGTATATATATTATATATATATGAAAAAACAGTAAAAACACTCAAAATCTTGATATAGGCCAAGTGGCCGAAAATTTTCGAATTTTGAGTGTTTTATAGTTTTTTCGCATACTGGTACTTCCCTCTGGAGGACATCTAATCTTATTGGAATTATATATATATATATATATATATATATATATATATATATATATATATATATATATATATATATATATATATATATTTATATCACCAATCATACTTTTCACCGAACTTGACCTCATCACCAAAGTTGACCTTTTTACTAAATTTGACTCGTTCATCGAACTAGAAAGGTTTGAATGGAACATGGCATGACAGCAGAAGACACTGACTTATACCGGACACCCATTCCTATCCCGTTTGGTATTCGCAATTGTTCTTCATGTTAAGATCATTTACACATCTAATTCGTAATGCAATATACTTGAGTCTTGATTATTGATTGGTACCTCTTTAATATATATACATATACATACAGACATATAAAAGTCTGTTTTTGACTTCGCAATGTATTTAAGCCAGAGTTGTCGAGTATTGTTACGTCATCAAGTGTAAAAATTGTTCGTTCACAAATGAAAAGGTCAATTATAAATATATTTCGGACTGTAGTGTGTAAAGAAAGCTAGTTGATTAAGTGTCTTTGACACAGAAACAATTTTAAACAAATCAGATCTAGGTAAACCAAAATAGATCGATATTTCAGTTTAATAACGAACCAGAATAATACATAGCGTAGATTTATCACATACAGAAATTCGTATTTCACGAATTTATTAAAACTGTCACTAATTTACGACTTAAAATTCCATGTTAAATGCTTTTGGTGATTGCAATAGCCCGTATCGTTCTTTTGGAGAACATTTCCCTTTCAATACCTTATCATTCATGAATTTAGTTTACTAAAACAAATGTTTTTAACAATGAAATATTAAGTCTTAACATTACTGCTTGAAAACAGTGACAAATCCGTAATTGTGTAAAGCACAAAATTACCCATTATTATCTAGCGACTGTATCCGAAAGCAAAAGTCTCTCACAATCGTCTGACTTAATATATTTAACTATCTAACACAGCGTATCATTTTATTGTAAGAACTATTGATTTTGATTTTGAGTTTTTGTTTTACGCCATACTCAACAATCTTTCAGTCATATGATGGCGTCCAGTTTTTATATATGGAGGAGAAACACCGGTTACACGGGTAAAGACCACCGACCTACCGCAAGAATAAAAGCTATTAAAATTGTATATTGTTTTTTTATGCTCTCATTGTACATAATATCATTTACTGCTTTTGGATTGTATTTCAACCCTCCGAGTCTCTATGACATACACAAAAACTAGATAGATAGATAGATAGATAGATAGATAGATAGATAGATAGATAGATAGATAGATGAATGGATGAATGGATGGATGGATAAATAGGTAAACAGACGGACGGGTATATTTGTTCGGTAAATATATAAATACATAAACAGATGGATATATAGATGAATAGACAGATAAATAGATGAATAGTAATGTTTGTAAAATGTTCATGAATCCACCGATTTCTTTATTGAGTTCATTGTGATCCGCTTTCATAATGCACTTGTCTCCGATGATAGACTGAATCGTAACGTATTGGTGAAAGTCACCTTGATATAGTCAAACAATGACCGACGTAGAGCGGCACTCCAAGGCTGATAGCATTGAGCAGATTAAATGTTTATATTGAAGTATTTATATCTAGTTTGATTTGGAAGCGACAGTTGCTGACTGTGACAAAATTAAATTAAAAAAATCAATGAATAAATATCTAAATAAATAAAGAATTAGATAAATAAATAAATAAATAAATAAATAAATAAATAAATAAATGAATAAATATATAAATAATAAATAAATAAATAAATGAATAAATAAATAAATGAATAAGTAAATAAATAAATAAATAAATAAATAAATAAATAAATAAATAAATGAATTAATAAATAAATGAATAAATAAATAAATAAATAAATAAATGAATAAATAAATAAATAAATAAATGAATACAATATTTACCACCACCGTGAAAGGGAAAGTTGCTGACTGACAAAAAACAAAATAAAATACACGTAAAATTACGTTTTAATATCATATATTGGTAGGTGATAAAACTTGAGATAAAAATATTTCGCACGATGCTAACAAAATGAAGTTTCAGTAACAATATTACAGTTTCAAATGGCAATATATATAGATAGGCTAAAATGGATACAATCGACATTTCACAAAATGTTGTTATCTACAAAATGATATATTTAACCGGCAATAAATTGATATTTAAAATTGTAACATGTATATTTTTACGACATGAAATATATTTTTTCTGGTACACAATTGAATAAATTGAATAAATGAATTAAAACAAACTGTTTTGAAAGGAACCTAAAACTATGTAATGTTTATAAAATGTCGACTTAGTTCACACACACACACACACACACACACACACACACACACACACACACACACACACACACACACACATAGATATATATATATGGTAAAAATATAAAATTATTTCACTTTTGACATGCTATATAAAACAATAATCAAAATTTCATCTTAAAGCTTGATCTGATAGATTGTTCATGTTGTCACATTTTTCCTTAGTTTAATGTTTCTATTTTGGAATTTACAATTAAGGAAACAAATGTTTAAACCACTCCAAGTAGGCATCGTATGATTGTCATCATTTCGTTCGTTAGCAAAACAGGGCATTAGAATCACCATGACCAATGACAAAGTGTTTTAGATTTGTCAGTGCTTTACCTGACCACATTTGGACACATTAATTGTGCAAAACATGGTAAGCAAGGTGAGCACATGATTTATTTACATATTTCTCGTGTCGTGACAGTTCAGTTACCTACTTTACCCGTGTCTTTTCCGTGATTCATTTCTCTAAATGCATTCCATCTCGATATCCGTTATCAGTCTACCACCTATAGCTATCGTATACCACAGAAATTTTGTAATAGCTGTATTTAGGTGGTGGTCTGCGTCTTGTCATTACCTCCATAATCAGCCAGCTGTTATCAAACTAGTAAAATCTAATGACCCCAGGATGCGTATTAATATTCTCGGAAATTGAACTGTAATTCTAGTTTACAGTTTCAGACAGTGGGATAGCCATTTAGAGTATGTAATATTTTTTTTTATTTTCTTTTGAGTGACGACATACGATACAAACTAATGCATTTCTGAATTAACATTTTAACAACATTGTAATGAATATTATTAATTTTTTAAGAAAACGGAAGCGAGACACATTAAGGATGATCAGAAATAAAAATCAATTATATTTCAAAATTAGGAAACATTGAATATATGATGCTGGAAGATCCACCTGCATGTGCAGCCTTACCTACAACATATTTGTATATACAGTGTTTACACCGAGACCAATGTTTGAAACTGAAAAAGAGCTGATACTACTGTTCATCAAATACAAAAATAAAAATGTCCTGAATAGTCATTCAAAAGACTACATATGTGTCAGGCAGTTAGGTGGACTTAATAGAGAGGTTCCACTTTATTGTCTGAATGATCCAAACGACAAAGGCACTGTGATAACTCTCTACCTTACCATAACAAATCGTAAGTTTTAGCCATTGTTTACATTTGTGAGATAAATATAATGGCAAAGACACAGACCCTGTAATATAGCGCTAAAATGATTAGCAGCAGATTAGCATTGGTGACTACTTCCCTTCCTACCTTAACGAACCTTAATAACGTTTATCGGACAAACAATAATATAATGGCGAATGTCTTCAAAGAACTTCCTTTGATTTCCTTTAGACGGCCTATAATTATCAAAGATAATTACGCAAATATCTGTCAATCGACAGCTTCAGAACTTGTCTGAACAACAGATATTAGCTTTGTAAACACAACAAAAAAAAAACATTAACAAACATACCTTCAAAATTTCAAAAAATCATTAGTAATCATTAGTCTACCCTTTTAGCAAAAACAAACTGAAAGATCCGCTAAATCATCACCTCACCATTAAGGGTCATAAACGGAAAGAATTGTCAGTGCTAAATATTGACCATGACCTGAATTGGAGCAGCAGGCGAAGCACACTGACTGAACAAAATTAGATATACATATTGCAGTCATTCAGTCCTTGTTTTATCGTATTGTTATGACCAAAATTTTTACAAAACATATCATACGACTTATTTCCCCTTTCTCCTTTTCCTCTCGGTGTATCGAAAGATACTAATCTAATTATTCAATATCTTCGTATGCATTTTCTGACTGACTAGTTCCGAAATGGGATGTAGACGTTGACAGTGGGATGTACTGGTGTTCAGGGTTTGTTTGATTCCCGTCCACTGTATCACGGACATAGACTGTAGTTACTGGTGTCGCGTTTGCGTTGTTACGCATTCCTCTGAAGAAAGAAAAACAACAAAATAGGATACTATGTATCATGTAAGTGAGAGAAAATGTAGTTGCATTATTATCGAAGACGCACACGAAGGCATGAAGATGAGAAAAGAAGTATGTGTGTGTCTAGCAGGTTGAAATGATGCATTAACTGGGGTGTCAATACAACACACAGTGGAAATGATAACTATCTATTTACCATCACAAACACTTTATCACAAACCGCATGTCTTAAATCATTGTTTACATTTACAATATACACATCAAAAGCTAGGAGAGTATGTATGCATTTACGTACATACCTACGTACGTACATATGTATGTATGTATGTATGTATGTATGTATGTATGTATGTATGTATGTATGTATGTATGTATATATGTATGTATGTGTGTATGTGTGTATGTATGTATGTATGTATGTATATATGTATGTATGTATGTATGTATGTATGTATGTATGTATGTATGTATGTATGTATGTATGTATGTATGTATGTATGTATTCAATGTCACATACCTTCTTCTGCAATACATAGCAGTCCCAATCACAGCAGCGGTCACAACGATTCCAGCAATTAGGATACCTACAGCTCCAATGATCATTCGTACTGAATATAATAATAAATTCCATGAAAAATACATTTCATTGGTCAATAATGTCCTTTGAAGTTACTTAGTTAAACATCGAATGTGTTTAATGTCTTTTTATTTCTGTCATGGAAATGTGATAAAACGAATGAAAAACATCACATTATTACAATCCAAATACATCAAAAACAATTAAAGTCTTTCATGATCAATTCTATAAACATAATACCAAAGTTATAATGATCAAGACGATCGTTTGAGTCAATTAGACTTCATCAGTTGAACTCCAATTTATAAAAGATGCATATTGTCTAAAGAAAAAATGGTATAATACAAGGTCAAAGAATAAATCTAAATGTTGAGCGAAATCCGTCTAAGAGTAACCACTGTAAAAATTAACTATCTTAGCTTTTGGATGATACAGAATTCATTTTAATTTGAATAGGAAAAACACATCAAACACATGATGTTTTCAGCCAACGCAACGATACAGAGTGATTTAATGATAGCAAAGCGACGGCAAAGAAACTGACCACAGACACGCCCAGATGTGTCAACTTTGTCATAAAAAATGTATATTTAAGGGTTTTCGTTGCAGTTATTTGTATACAGGCTTAAGAAGGATGGGATAAAAAGGGACAATTCTAATTCCAAGTGAAATTTTATCATTTTCTTGATCAGATACAGCATCTGTGACATGATTTTATGTGTTGTGTAGTATTGCGACATCAGCTGATCTGATTGTGAAGTCAGCTGATATGATTGTGACGTCAGGTATTGATTTTTATTGACATTTTAAACGAATGGGCATTCGCCAATCAAAACGTCGCAAATGCGGACACATTAATTATTTACTTATATCGTCACATATTGCATATGAATATACTAACTGGATAAACATGTATATATCACGTGGAAATACATGGATATATTACCTAAAACGACATGTATATATTAGCAGGAAATAAATTTATATATATTCTGGATATACTTGTATATTCTACTTGGATATACATATGTATATTTCGTGGAAATATATGTCTATATTACCCGATTATACATGGATATGTTACCTGAAATTACATGAATATTTTACCTACAATTATATTGATATATTACCTGTAAATACATGTATATGTTACCTGGAAATACATGTGTATATTACCTGGAAAAACATGCATATATTACCTGATAATACATAGATAAATTACGTGCAAATATATGTATATATTACATGGAAATACATGTATATAATATGTGGAAATACACGTACATGTATAAATTACCTGGCAATAAATGTATAACTTGCCTGGACATACATGTATGTAATACGTGGATATTCATATAAATATTACCTGGACAAACATGTAAATAATACGTGGAAATACATACATACATACATACATACATACATACATACATACATACATACATACATACACACATACATAATACATACACCCACACACACACATATATATATATATATATATATTACCTGGAAATACATGTATACAATACGTGGAAATACATGTATAGATTACGAGGATATGCATGTATGTATCACGAGGAATTACATGTGTATATTACATTAAATACATTGATATATTACCTGACAATACATGGATGTATTACCTGGAAATACCTGTATATATTACGTGAAAATACATGGATATATTACTTGGAAATATCTATATATATTACGTGGAAATACATGGATATATTACTTGGAAATATCTATATATATTACCTGACAATATATTTTGTGAAGCATTTGCCGTGGTGCTGCCGCTGTATTTATTCACTGGGGAAATAATAAAAAAATTAATTATGTTACATGAATGACATTTATTATCGTGACTTCTTTTAGATTTTTTATTTTTTCTAAGTTAGATTGCGTATTCAGTTAGATGACATAAGTACAGAACAAAATTTGTAGTAAAGCACCATATCAAAGACTGCTTTATCTCATATCAAATTTTGGGCAATAATAAAGGTTTAGACCATTAATAGAAAGATTGCTGAGTATACTTTTATGATAATACATGCCCCTTCTTACAAAATGAGCAGTACTATCCATTTGAGCATTTTGAATTTGGATTTTTGGGCAAACGATGATCAATTTATGTCATTCTCATGACATGTTATTGAGCATTTGTTTATTTATATGTTTTAACCATAACATATCACATTTAATACTCAAAAGCTGTTTATACATACACTTCAACCCCCGCCTTTCCAGGCGAACAGGTACTATTGATAGCTCAAAATTGAAGTGTTTTAGTGAGTGTGTCCTGTGTTCAAAATTGCTAGAATATTTATATGCCTGGGATGAACCAAAAGCAATTCGATTTCCATCTGAAATCAAAACACTTACCGTATGATTTGAAGGAGGCATTCAAAATAACATTGTTCCGGTATTCCAGTGTGAACTGCACAGTAATTATGTTTGTGCTGTAGATGTAAATTCGAGGATCCAAATCACTGCATATTTCACTGAGTTGCTTACCATTGGAATTAAATATCTGAAACAAAAATGTATTCATTATCTCTTATTACGAAATCTACCAGAAATGATATTGTGGTTAACAGTTATCTTTAATAACATTGCCATATTTTAATATCAAAATCACATATACCAAAGTATTAATCTTCAGACATACACATCTGGTGAACAGTGTACAAGCAAGGATATCTGGAAATCGTGAGGTGAGATCAGGTGTCATGTAGGAGTAAGCATCACCTCTTGACCGGTTACATCCTCCGTGACTTCAAAGTCAAAACCAAATGAGATACGTGAGAACAAAAATCTCCGTCTCCTTTGGTACAGATGACTCAACTATTGTTATCGAAGATGAAACTCAACACTTCATTGATTGAAATAGAGTACAAATGAAATTGTAAACAAGGACAGAATACGGAAGTGGTATACTAAACTAATATTACGTTTCGCTATACACATACACACAGGACAATTAAGAAGGTAATACCATGTTACCTTGTATAATGTCATACTGAAATCAGTGTTATACTATTGATAAAATAATTCATTTATGATCATACATTCAATTTTTGTAAAATATCTATACTGGTGTGGTTTTACACTATGGATTCGCAATTTTTAAAGGGGAATGCCCGCTGGAGTATGACTTCAACAAAAAAATAAAATAAAATAAAAAATAATAATAAAAAACAAATTATCGTTAATTATTATTTAAGCGGTCTCCATGATCGAGTGGTTAGAGCATCGGGCTTCAAACCACAATATGCTGAGCCAGATTGTGAGTCCCACTGGTGCCTAAACTGATTTTGTGAGAAAGTTTACACGTTTAATTGCAGGGAAGGCCGATGAATACTTATAGGGTACACTGTAACACGGTAACCAGACTATCTGTCTCCCACTCACCCAATAAAAACTGAATTGAAAAAAATTGTCGAGTGAGATAACAGTTAAAACCTATAACTATAGAAACTAAATATAAAATATGAATTCATGAAAATCAAATAAAATTCGACACCCGTATCAAGCAGTCGCCTGTGTAATTTCCCAGCTTTGTATCCAACAGATTGACCAGTACGAGTGACGATTTCTTTGTCATCAGATGAAACGAACAGACTTCAGGGCTATAGTGGAAATAATATCGTGGTGATGTTATTCGGTACTTCTCGTCTGTAAATATTCCACCACATGCTGACAAATAAAATAAAATTGCATATAGTTATATCCCTTTTTCTCGCTTTTTTCATATCCCATAAACGAGTGTGTTATGTAAAAATCACTTACCGGGGTAGTTATTTCAAAATTTGACATTTTCTACAGAAACCCATTCCCAACTGAGGAAAAACAATAAATAAAACCAAATCGCTGTATCAATGAAGTTATTCACGGAATTTTATTTTAAAGCTGAAATTTCCTTCAGTTCGCAAAATATTTTAATGCAACATAGAGCGCTACCTACCTTTTATTCGCTACCGAGAAGCACAATGGCGAGAAAAGCAACACAGACGATAGCCTTGAGTGATACGGACAGAAAATGCAGGAATCAGTATAATGTGAGAAACATAATATGATGTTCCTTGTCAGCCATGAGAGAGCCGATGGGGAACTTGTTTATCGAAGCAAGCTAACCTATTGTGTTTTTTCTCTATTATTAGATCTCGGTGTTTCCAGCTATTAATTTATTAAATAATCGGTATAAAACTTAAAAATACGAGTAAAATATATGTAAATAAACATTAAGTGTGTACAGAAAAGTTTATTCATGAACATTACTCCCCGGGATGTGTATTTAAATTGGCAATTTGGCTTCAAGTAGGTGCATATCTTTAGTGTATACCAACAATGTGATTAGAATCCGGATAAAAACATGAATATGAAAACAGTACTTATTAAAACCATATACGTTCTATAAAGAGTGAATACATTGTCAGTATCTTCAGCAAAGCATATATCTTTTTTCATGATTTTACAGCTGAATGTTCTCCAAAACTTAATAAAACTGCTGTTTTACGTCAGTATTACACTACCGATCTGTATTTCTTTTTCAATTAATCCATCCGGTCTTAACATAAATTCAATGTAAATATCATACGTGGCAACACCAAATCTCACACGGTACCATAATGTATCAGTTATAACCATCGTTTGTGTACTTTCGTTTACCTTACAATAATAATTATAATCAAATTGACAATGGCGCTTCTCATTTTATCCGATGCCTCAAAACCAGAAATGTGTACCGAGTAAATCACCAAACGCTGATCACTGGAAATAAAAGGCCGAGATTTGGGTGACGATACATATGCCTGACTCACGTTTTAAGATTTTATTCCGTTGAACAATTTAATCTGCCTGTATGTGGTATTGTATGTGTAATTGTCACATACGTTGGCGGAGTGACCTTACGATTATGTAGATACTTGTCTTATAAGAAGGGTTAACAAGAAATGCGTTTTAATCAACCCGACTGGATAATATATAAAGATTTTCAGATGCCAAAGTATAAATCAATATAATGTCTAGGACATAGATACAAATTCGGTAAAAAATGGACAAATACGGACCTCTGGAAACCAAGAGGTATGCTATTCATGCTGACAGGTACAAACGATTACTGATACCAGTGTGTTGTTGTATCGTAGTGTTTTATTTACTAAATTTAAACTCGTCTAATTAAAAAAAGATTCACCAGCCCCACACGAATTTGAACTAGAGTTGATTAATATTTATCTGTTGACGTATCGATGTTAGTTAAAATTAACTACATGAAGCATTTTGTGTTATGCTTTACATAAGAGCCGTTTTCTGGCCTTTTTCATACATACTATCCCATGTTATATTCAATTTGCTTGTTGAATAAAAAGTCGTTGCGAGTATGATAACCACCCTGTCCGAAGAGGAAATTACTGTTTCATCCCATGAATAATAACAACTCTCCTTAAACAATGTTCTTCTTTTATTGTGTCCAGCTTCAAATATCTAAAAACGAAAGGGAAATGAAATTAATCAGACCAGGAAGTGAATGCAATGTTCATACTAGGTCTGTCACATTTTGATTTAATTTTGTCAAAATTCTTGTTCTACGTCTATAAAGCAGGTAACAACAGATTATCTGAGTATGTACTCATATGCACCTACTGTTAAAATTTAGATAAAGTTTCATTGGCTTTGTTGACCAAACAGTACTTGATGTATAATAACAAAAACGAAATATGAATAGGCGTAGAAAATCGTATATCCCTATATATTTCTTGTGAAAATAAGGTAGGGACGTGTGCAGTATTCGTATACAAATAGTAAGGTTGAGTTAATTGCAGTGTATACCTGTGTGTATCTCTCTTATTATTGTTAATCAATCTAAGTATCAAAACGGGAATATAACAACACAACTAATGCCCATATAACCAAGGAACCTAAGTATGTAGATTTCTATAATTAAACCAACATAAGCTTACTAACAAGCAACAATTCTGTATGACACTAGCAATGAAAACTATTATATGAAATATATATATATATATATATATATATATATATATATATATATATATATATATATATTTATATATGTGTGTGTGTGTGTGTGTGTGTGTGTGTGTGTGTGTGTGTGTGTGTTTGTGTGTGTGTGTGAAATCAAGAATGGTAATTATTCTAACTACGAACTTGATTGTGGGAATTTTGTGTTCATCCGATTCTTAAAGGTACTGGACATTGCTAGGTCATTGAAAGTCGAGAGCATTTATCAACTAAATAGTTAGGAACCTATCAATATTTCCATAGAAATCGGACACTGTATGATCGAGTTGATGGTGTTGACAAATGATCATTATGTAATTGCACATACCATTAAGTTGCTAACATCACATGTCCTGATATAACGGTATGGCACATCCAATTCCAGATCAAAATCATGGATATTCAACACGATGCGTCCTCCATTGTGTGGTTGAATTTCCCACATACAATTTAAACCATGGTCGGAATAATCAGGATAATTAGGGGAAAGTATCACTCCACTCCTTGCGGTAAACGTTCCAGAGCATGATTCAACTTTTTCTACAAATTTAAAAATGACTTATCTTAAAAAAGACAGGGAATTCCCATTTCTTTTTCCACCATGCTTTCTAGCAAAACATGCTATTTGTAACATTTTATCGACATCATACACAGTTACAAGGTTCCTTTTTTTTAAAAAAAATATGACCTGACAGTCTTACCATACCATTATATAACACTAATCGTTCTGAATAGGAAAACGATTCTTTAGTCCGAATTATATTTATTTCCTTCCCGTTTCACTCTCAGATAAATGTTATGTTCGTTAAAAACGTGTAATGCCAATAAAAGTGGATACATAATTTGACTGACAAACATGGCTCTGGGATCAAACACTATTACCAGTTCCGTTCAGACCTTAGACAGAAAAGCATAATTTCCTCTTCCCTAAGCATATATCATCTCAAACTGGAGAAAAAGCTTTAAACAAAGGTTCGTTACGTCACGTGGCGCGTAAAAGTACATTCGTTGTTTTGTTTCACTAATTAAAATGTTGAATCTTTGAGCCGTATTTTCCAATTGTGACAAGGAGTTTCCCTCGCTTATTTCATTTGAATTTGACTGAGGACTCACGGTGGGTGTGACCGGTCAACAAGGACTGTTACTTTTCATTGGCACCTGATCCTACCTCTGGATTTCCGTGTTTGCCCAATATTCACTAGATTTGTATCACAGACACCCAGGAGATTTATACTTTTTTATTTGAGATTTTTTTATACTGACATTAGCCTGTAATATTTTACATGACTTATTTTGCTGCAGATGCTTTCATCTAAAAGGTAACTTTTCTAGGATATAAAACTACATTCGAAATAAGATATTGATATACACTTTTAAAACAGGTAGAACACGTGATCGACTATGGACAAATGAAAATACACCGCAAAACCAAAAAAAATGTAATAATGAAATCACGTTGCCAAACGAAAATTCAGATCGAACCGTACGCGAATTTGTTCCTTCCAGCATTGGCCTGGTTAGATTTTGTATAAGAAATGAAATGTTCATTAAGCTGAGGTTTGTCGCAATAACAAGGCCAATTTAGAAACTGCTGATTAATTACCACATATTCTAAATATATCAATATGCATAAGTTAGTGCTTTATCAAGCATTATGCATTATCATTTAAAATAAATAAACTTTTGGTTGTTCCAAAAACTGCGCGATCATTTTAGGTATCTGTAGATAAAGGCGTCAAGATCATTACCAATGTCCCTGAAACCCAAATGTTCATAGGACAAACTCATAGAATTAGCATTCTAAAAGAACCGGAAACAACGTAATGATTTCAAAATTTCCGTTCAAAGTCACTCACGATACAGATACAAATGCAAAGAGTACAATAAATATTAATTTGATTACATTATTTCCGGACCTGACAATTCAAAAACAGTACGTTGCTTCAACGACATTGTTAATTTCCATATACAAGGAAAAAATACAGAGACACCAATAAAATTGGTATATATATATATAAACCAATTACAAATACGCATACAGTGAGAGACAGCCAGAGAGAGAGAGAGAAGGAAAGAGGGAGAGACACAGAGACAGAGATAGAGCGAGAGAGACAGAAACAGAAAGAGAGACAAGAGAGAACAAAAGCATTCGGAACGCCAGTTGTACGTATTCAATTTTTTTTTTGAAACACGTTCGTTGACATTTGTCAGCAAATTAAAATACAGACATCAATAAAATTGGTATATATATATATAGATATATATATATATATATATATATATAGATATATATATATATATATATAAACCAATTACACATACGCATACAGCGAGAGAGAGAGAGAGAGAGAGAGAGAGAGAGAGAGAGAGAGAGAGAGCATTCGAAACGCAAGTTGTACGTATTCAAATTTTTTTTTAAACACGTTCGTTGATATTTGTGAGCAAATTAATTTTATTTGCCTGAGTAAATTTATATGCGTAAGTAAGTACCACGTAAGGAATCTATTTACATTTATTTCCCTCTGTATACACATTTTTGAAGTTTTTGTACCTTAAGTATTCAAAGCAAAATAAAATATGAATTTCTTTCCAAAAGAAAAAATTAACAAAATTTTTATTTTCGTTTATTTTATTTTGTAATGTTGAACCTAGTGATCAGACCTAATTGTTTGTTTTGACTGTGTCTGCAACAAACCCGATCCACTTTAAACGCAACATGAGAATTTTCTGAGATCTTGAAGGCTAAATTATTTGATGATTTGATGTCCTCGCGTAAAAAACTTTATTAATTTCTACAGATATTGCATGCATGTAACAAATATTGTCAGACAGTGATAAAGTTTATACAGAGTTGAATTAGTAGTCATTTTTTAACATGTTTAATATAAAGTATCGGTGAAATCACACTGACTGTACAGAATTGTTAGTTTTTTGTTTGCTTTTTTTTTTTGGTTACAACCTTACCTTCCTTTAAATTTTCTACTCTAATATGACATTTGTTTATGAAAAAGACAATAAGAAATTCTGAAATAAATTAGGAGTCCTCTTTGGTACTTTTAACTTGAAGCACATTCTTAAGTATTAAGTAAGTTTATGAATTATACATAATAATTTCACCCACATTCAAGAACATTCTTACTCACTTTAGTACAAAAAATGTTACTTAATTATATTTATACTTAAGGATGAACTATGAATAGATATGAAAACAGGACTGTATCATAATACACACAGAAACACAATACGCAATTAACGAAAGACCAAAGGTCTGGAGATTTTTTTCTATATATTATGTTGTTATACCACCCCCAAAAGGTTGTATAAAAGAAGCTGCAGTCAATTATACATATACAAATACACATCAGGGCTTAATAAATCTCACTGGCGTAGCAATTACATTTTGACCCCACATTACCAGCGAAAAAGTTCAAATTGGAAAATGCGCGTGATAATGCATAAGGCCTGTTGCCGGCGGTCACAGTTTGGGATGTTATGAAATTATTTGGAAGGAAAGGGGCCTGTCATTGGATTCTCTAGCAATTTTGGTGTTCTTATTTTTTGACATATTTATGTAATCTGGGGAAATTTGTAAACGAAGCCAGATACAGGCTTGACGTGATCACGGAAGTCTCATCCCGAAAGCGTCTAAACATGATGATGTATGCTAATGTCCCATGCTACGCAAGTTTTCCATTATAGTAAAACGGCTTCTACAACTTGAGCAAGATGATAAGCATTTGTGTCCAACACTCTTTTGTTAACTTTAAAATGTTGTATATTAACTAAATTTAGGTAGGTCAACTTGACAATCAACAAACATTTGTTGTAGAATCTCTTAAAATAACTGCCGCCATGTTTTCAATATTACAGATAGATTAGATTCATTTGAAAAAATTTTCTTATTATATCTTAAGTTCCAAGCAATGATCAAATGGCAAAGATTCAGTACATGAACATTCACCTACCTGCATGAGCAATGACACAGATCAAGATAAATGATGCATAAACATCCATGTTGGAAGGAACAAATCAACGGGACGTTTTCTGTATTTCTGTCAACAATCTATCTTTGCCTGTATTGACAAAGAGGAAATGATAAATGTGAAGCTTGTATGACATAGTTGTGAAATTTATATCATTTGATTGCTCTAATTATATATATATATATATATATATATATATATATATATATATATATAGATAGATAGATAGATAGATAGATAGATAGATAGATAGATAGATAGATAGATAGATAGATGGAGAGATAGAGATATATATACACACATATAATTAATATATATTTAATCTAAGATACCACAGTATAAATCAACAGAATGTCGAGGACATAGATACAAATCCGGTAGAAATGGACAAACATGGATCTCTGGAAACCAAGAGGTGGGATCAGGTGCCATGGAAGAGTAAGTATTATCTGTCAACCGGTCACACCCACCGTGAGTCCACAGTCAAGTCCAATGAAATACATGAGGAGTAAATCCTCGTCACAATTGGTACATACGTCTCAACAAACGCCAACGAAAAGGCAACCCAGCATTACACTTAGTGAAACAAAGTAACCGCAAACAAGACTATATGCCGACCGTACAATTTGCGGAACGTTGACATCAAAAGCGTTTTTCGATATCCCTGTGTCAACAAATTGTCAGTGAGTAGTTTAACTCTGTATATGAAATCTTCATATGTTGTGCACGCCCTGGCATATCGGATCCATATGCGAATGACTGGGGGATATTACTACTTAAATGTGGAAAATATACGATTGAAAAGCCGTAATCGTCTCGTTTTTGTCGTATAGCTTTTTTGCCAATTTACCGTCTTTGTCTATATTAAGTAAAATGTCTAAATATGAAGTGTGTGTGCTTGATTCTGTTGTATCTTTAGTTTCTAGTTGAATCTTTTATCTAGTTCGCTCAGATATATTGCATTGACATATATACGAAAATTGTCATTACTAATTGACAAAACGTTGTCGATATATCTAAATATCAAATTAAAGGCCAACGCTAACTTGTTCTTCTTTTGATTCAGCAGTTTCTTAATGAAGTCTGCTTCGTATAAATAAAGCAACAGGTCGGCTAATAAAGGGGCACAATTGGTTCCCAAAGGAATGCCGACAGTTTGTTGAAAGACCACGTGTCCGAACAGTACAAATATTATTGTCTATTATTAATTCCAGCATTTTTTATATCAACTTCAGTGTATTTTATGCGTAGAATCAGTGTGGTGTTGGACAAAATAAGTATCCTGATAGCCAATCACTAGATATATAATTCGGGTACCACCTTTAGTGAAAAAGAAACAGTTGTCTATGATGCTAAAACGTTTTTCTTTTAATTTTTTATGTGGAATTGTTGTGTAAAGAGTAGATAAGTCATATGCTTTGATACTGTGAATTCAAGTGCTTTCAAATTTTCTAAAAGCTGAAGCAGTAAAATCAGATGTGGATTTCAGAATGTCAATCAGCTAAAAGAAGGCAAACAGAAACACCATTTTTTTCAAATGCGGACATTTGTATTACTCGTTACAAACTACTTTTAACATCATTAGGAAAGTTTACTTCGGAGTATTTATTTTAACTGGAGTGGGTTTTGTGCGAATTAAATTTTATGATACCCGTTGTTCTAGTATTTCAATTTACCGGTTTCCCTTGTAACACATTTTAAGTTCATATGGTGGAATGTTGTATAAAAAGTAGATAAAACGTATGATTTTGATATAAGGAATTTGAAAAAATGGCGTTTCCGTATATCTTCCATTAGCTGACCGACGTTCTAAAAATCCACATCTACGCAATAAGCTAGTGTACAGTATAGCTACAATTTCTCCTAACAGCTTGTTATGGAGTACAGATACAGTATATGTGGTCCCTGCTTGCTTCTTATGTATAGATCTGTCTGTTTGTTTAAAAAGTTTAGAAATCCAATAAAGGCATGTTAACACAAGACCGTATCCGTTGTAAAAGCATCGAAATGGCGTATACTGATGTATGATCATAAAGAATTGGGTGTATGTGGGATGACCAAAATTGAATATAAACCATTGTTCTTTTAATACTGAAGATGTTTCAACATCCAACATTCAGAAAATATAGGTGACCAATCCGCAGTGTTTCAAAACGCCCAACTCGCAATCGGTTCACACAGTATACGATACCGGTGTCTGATATTACATAGCAGTTATTTATAAACAAAATATTTTTTTTCTTTCTCATGCGGACTTAAAGAAGTGAAGGTCACAGAAATTTCAGTCTATATAACAACAACGTTTTATAATTTTGACATCTAGGTATACACCTCTGTAAACATTTATTATACATGCATGTTAACTCCGAATATCATGCACTCTAAGGTCGACACATTAAACTTGTAACCAAATCACGTAATTACTAAATTGGAAACCTGCATTCCTTTTGACCCAATTACAATGTATCCGGGAAAAGACCACTGGACTTCCGCAAGTAAACTCTCTCTCTCTCTCTCTCTCTCTCTCTCTCTCTCTCTCAATCTTCTCTCTCTCTCTCTCTCTCTCTCTCTCTCTCTCTCTCTCTCTCTCTCTCTCTCTCTCTCTCTCTCTCTCTCTCTCTCTCTCTCTCTCTCTCTCTCTCTCTCTCTCTCTGCTCTCTCTCTCTCTCTCTCTCTCTCACTCTCTCTCTCTCTTGTATTGCGTGACCATTCCAGATGAAATATTTTACTAGCGATGACGATTTATAGCATTAACTATCTGATTGATGTGTTTGTAGTTTGTTACTAATGTAGAACGTGACTGTAGACTGGAGGTACATGATTTAAGATAAACGGTTTTATCATCAGGTACTGATCAGTTTGCATTCAAAATTATTTACTGCAAATTATTTTCAATATTTCTTTCTTTTTAGCATATCAATGTAGATGCTGACATTTTTATTACTCGGTACAAACGACTTTTAGCATCAGTAGGGAAATTTACTTCGGTGTATTTATTTAATACTGGGGTTGGTGTTGCACGAATTAAATTTTATGATACCCGTTGATCTAGTATCTGGATTTACCGGTTTCCCTTGTAAAATATTTTAAGGTCATATGCTAGAATGTTGTATAAAAAGTAAATAAGACGTATGACGTAATATAAAGAATTTGAAAAAAATGGCGTTTCCGTATATCTTCTATTAGCTGATCGACGTTCTGAGTACGGAGTACACATACAGGTTAAGTGGTCCCTGCTTGATTTCTATGTATATATCTGTCTGTTTGTTTAAAAAGTTTAGAAATCCAATAAAGGCATGTTAACACAAGACAGTATCCGTTGTAAATGCCTAAGAAGAGCGTATACTGATGTATGGTTTTAAAGAAATGGGTGTATGTGGGATGACCAAAACTGAACATAAACCACTGTTCTTCTAGTACTAAAGATGTATTTTTCAACATCCAAAAGTCACAAAATCTAGGTGACCAACCCACAGTGTTTCAAAACGTCTAACTCTCAATCGGTTCACACAGTATACGATACCTTTGTCTGATATTAAATAGCAGTTATCTATGAACAAAATATTGTTTTTTTTTCTTTCTCATGCGGACTTTAAGAAGTGAAAGTAACACATATTTCAGATGCAAAAAACTCCAAAACATCGTCTATACAAAAAGACCACAGGACTTCAGCGAGTAAACTGGCTCTCCCAATAAGTATAGCGACAAGAAGGAACAATTTTTATTGCCAGTGCTATTCAAATGCCGTTACCCTGCGTTATCTAATATTTAAACCTCCAGATTCACTGTATCTACCGTACAGACCATGATAAGCTGCTCTAAAACAATATAGAGGATCATACCACATATATTATCAAGGGTGACAGAGTTAATAATTAGTTAGTTCGCAATACTTCAAGCCGGACGTTAAATATGAAATAGAAAGTAATATTAAGCACCGAATCCGGTATATGTCATAACATTAGAACCGCCATCGCTGTACTTCCGGTTGAAAAAAGAAAATAATAACAATACGGATATTTTAAATTCCTTTATAAGCAAAATCAGTGATGGTTTAAAGAAAAAGCAGATGTTATCAGTTTGAACATTCTGTCTATCCATGGCGTGCTTATGATGTAGACTGATTGTGTTAAGTAATTGACAATAGAATATGTTATTGTCAGATGCCTAAGCTATCTTACATTTAATCATACGATCCATACTGATTGACTGGCACCACAACATCAGAGACATCGTGAAATATCTAACACAATGAAAATAAATAGACTTTCCTCCAGGCTGTGACTGAATTATAGACATGAAAATAACAGCTTAATCACCAACATGTATACGAACCTGTGTAATTTTACTATGTATACTAACGATACATGGAACATATTGTCAATTACTAAACAATTGAAACCAAACAGATCTCTTGCACCAAAATACTTGTTACGTGTTTAATGTAAGCGTATTATGTATCGCTCTTACGAGCTGGACATTATGAACATTCGCTGGCTTGCTTCAGACTCCCATAAACTATCGTTATACAGAACCAGTTGAACAACAGTGACAGAAAATAAAAGTGTCCGAATTAGATGAAATCAAAACAAATTTCCTCTTGACTAAATGCAATTAATAGAACTAGAAATGTTATATTTCAACATTAATTTCCTCGTCAATTTACTATATCTGATCAAGTGTATACTTCAATTATTTTCTATTTCAATAAGACATCTTCACATTCATTGTCTCATATCTTCGTGTACATGGTATATATTCATTTCCTCGGTGATGCTTTGTGATACACTCCTCACGTATTTCATTTGACTTGACTGTGGACTCACGACTGGTGTGTCCGGTCGACAGGGGATGGTTACACCTCCATGGCACCTGATCCCACCTCTTGGTTTCCAGAGGTCCGCGTTTGTCCATTTTTACCGAATTTTTACCGGATTTGTATCTATGTCCTGGATATTCTATTGATTTATACTTTGGTGTCTGAAATTGTTTTATTTTTGTAGTTCTTCATATTTCTGAATTTCGTTCACGGACTCGATGTCGTTCTCTATCGCGTTCTGGTACTGTGCAGTTAAATCCGGTCAGTGTAATTATTTGTCTGTCCTTTAGTAGTAGTTATCAGTGTTGTCATTGTTTAAATCATTCCCAGTCATAGGAATGTGTATCTGAATATCTTCCGTACAAGTCTGATTGAGCGACGAAACTCTTGTGTATTACCATATCCAGAATCTTGAGAATGATTAGGAACTAATGACATGTTACAATCGGGCAGATGGTACTGCAAATAATAAGGACAATTGTCCAACACTTAGTGTAGTTCAACAAATTATATTCATCTGAAATGAAATAGACCGGGTACTTTGAAAACAACAATTGAATAGCGTAGGAGCATTTTTTTTCTACGAAAGCCTTCACCCCTCAATTTCTAAATGGCATTTTCATTATTTTTATTTCAACTTGACCGTTATGGTATGTGGGGCTGAGAGGATTAAATCATTTGACAACAAAATATTTAAATCCAGGTATGTTTCTAATTTCATATAGAGAAAAAGTATCAACTGGAATTGAATGTTTCAATTCTTCGGTACTAATGAAGTCTTGGATACTAGATATGTTGAATATATAATGTTTCGCTAAATTGATAGATAACTCAGAATCTAGAAATGTAAGATACGGATGGCATTTAAAATGGTCCATAAAATAAAAGAAATAAAGTTTTGTGGTGTGTGTGTGTATGTGTGTGTGCGTTCCAGATACATAGAGGCAGTATATATACCTTCTTTACAAACACTTCCTCTCTACCCCACCGGCACATCCCTAAACACATACCCCTATCTGATAATCACCGTTGATGCAATCACCACAGAAATCAGCACCGTTTGGTCCGTATGATCCACTTTTACACTCTGTAAGGTAAATAATAGAATTCATTTTGTAAACATATATTGAATTTTATTTTTATTACTCATAAAATTTAGAACAACAAACTGAAAGATGTTTTAAAATGATATTTCTATAATAGTTTATCAGGAATCAACATTTTGGATACAGAAGGGCAAAATCTAGTCTTCCAACCCGGGCAGATCTGATAAAAAAAAACATTATTAGTACAGGACCATGTTACCACTTCCTTACATAGTTTTATCAATATCTGCAAAGCAGTACCGAGGAAGAGATAAAACATGTGAACAGAAAATGACATACTATTGCAAAAGTTAATTTTAGCCCTGGCCCAATACGTCAAAACGGCAAAAATATTGATCTTAATATTTAACCATCAGAGTTTTCATAATGAAAAAAAACTAAGAAAATCGAATATGACGTCTTAAATGTGACCGGTCTCATCCTGATGATACAGCAAAATACAAGCGAGAGGTGTAGCGTGAGAGTTCCTCTAATTATTATAGCTTGTGTTGAGTTATAAACAAGGATAAACCTCTGACAGAGTATAAGGAACTTAGATTATAGTATATATATATATATATATATATATATATATATATATATATATATATATATATCCGTGTGTGTGTGTGTTTACAGTAGCAGTTTGTATATATATATATATATATATATATATATATATATATATATATATATATATATATATATATATATATATATATATATATATATCTAAATGTGCGCGCGTGTACGTCTGAGTGTCTGTGTGTGTCCGTATCAGAAGACTGCACTACTACATTACAAATATTACACGTTATTACATATTATATTGAGCACACTAAGGTTGAATGACTGTCGATAATACCACTTGTGTAGATATATCATACATAAAGCACAAATACGGTAATAACAAGGCACCTACAAACTCACCATCCCCCGGCGCTTACGACACCAAGTGACTGACAGAGTGCTCGACGCCCTAACCTTTCGGCCATCTACGCATATCGGTGAGTAGAGTTCCGAACATGAGAACTCGGTAGTTCAGATAGAGGTGAAATGGTGTTTAACCAAATGTGATGACGATGCCTGTAGAGAAATAGTAGTGTATATATCAAGCACAAATATCACGACAACATTAACACACACACACACACACACACACACACACACATACACATACACACACACACACCCGTACACACACACGCACACACACACACACAAACACACACACACCCGTACACACACACTCACACATACACACACACACACACACACACATACACACAGACATGTGACATGTTGACCCATATGTTCCATTCTTACTTGCTGAAATGTAATAACTTAATTTTGTCAAGAATGAATATCATTCACTGTTAAATGAAATGTTGAGCTTGAGGACGTCAACTGTAGTCTAGTTAACACAATAGCCGACATAAGCGATCATCTTACAAACCTAAGACATTTAAAAAAAAAGAAACTGAATCATCCATCCATGGAAATCACTCAGATGCAAGTAGTTTTTCAATCCATACAGCAGTTTTGGAGAAGATGTATCTCCCAGGTGACCGTAAACAATAGCTTAACGGTTTAAATTTTGTAAATTTTGATATCGAGCTAATTGTATGCAGCAGTAATTCATACTTAGTTCTGATTCAGATTTGACTAAAAGCAGGTGATGCTACACCATCAAGGACACCTGACCACATCACTCAATTTCCGTACACTCCATGTTCATTTCATTGTCACTGCCACTGTATATGGTCTTTCTCACGGAAGCTGAGGAGTAATACCAGAAGCTTAAAAATAACCTAAAACTTTAGGCTGGATAACAATCTTCTAAAGGAAAGCAGAATGAAAGAAAAACAAGCGGAGATGAAAGAACCTATAAATTACTGCCAGGGGCTTTAAATATGTTGCATCTGAACAAAATTTACCTGGACAGGTGAGAATAACTCTTTATGCCTTTGATCGTGGAATCCATATCTTTTAGCATTTAGCAGTTATCCTCTCCCATTGCTAGTCCATCCTCTCTGTTAAACAGCATCAGTTTACACGTGCAGTTTAATACATTGCGAAGAATAGAATAAAATCTTCATTATTTCTTCCAGTTCACTTTCTCGTATAACATGTGATAATAAATGAACATACGAGCAAAATAAGAAACAGATTCCCTGGGGATCAGATAAATGATGGCAGGATATCAGTTAAATCATAAACTTTCTCCATACCCTCCCTTTGGGTGAAGAAGAGACAGCAGCTTATTGTGTTTTCCAATATAACCCAGAAGTTAAATCCCAGTGTGTACATACTATTCTGCAGGTTCAGATTCATGTAACTTTCATTCATATCGAAAACCGCGTTTAATTACAACGTTCTGCAAATTTTATGGTCGGTAAAAGTCTTTTTTGCGACTACTCTGTTTCACTAAGTGAAATGTTGAGTTATCTTTTCGTTGGCGGTTGTTGAGACGTCTGTACCAATTGTGACGAGGATACACTCCTCACTTGTTTCATTGGACTTGACTTTGGACTCACGGCGGGTGTGACCGGTCGACAGAGGATGCTTACTCCTCCATGACACCTGACCCCACCTCTTGGTCTCAAGAGGTCCATGTTTGTCCATTTTTATCGGATGTATCTATGTCCTGGACATTCTATTGATTTATACTTTGGTATTTGAGATTTTTATATCTTACAATTTGTGGTTAAATATTTAGAACACCATTGAAGGCATATATGTATGTTCAAACTACCCACATAGAGGCAACTTCGCTATTCAAACTACTTTGAATCCGTCCGTAAGGTGATTTAAGTAGCGAGATCACACATATAATAATCCATACCATAGATCAATGTCAGTCGGATGTAATTAACCGTGTCTTAAAACTTTTTATCTATTTATCGGCTTTTACACTGCACTTTACTGATAACAGAATTGATCCCAAAATGCAACAAACACAATATATCTATGTCCAAACTATCCACTTGAAGGCAATTTCACTATTCAGACTACACTGAATCCGTCATTAAGGTGGTTTAAATAGCGAGATCACGCGTATATTAATCCATACCATAAGTCGATGTCAGTCATTAGTCAATCTTTTCCGCTCCTAGATCACTGGAAGCACAGTTACATGCGTCTATTCTGTTGAGCGTCTGTTCAAAGCCTTCATCATTCACTTATCAATGCTCTAACAAGTAGAGGGCATGTATTGATTCGTCAATACTTGCAGAATGCTTAGTCGTCCAACGTCACCAAAAATATCTAAGTGAAATGCTATCCAGTTTGATTTTACACACAAAACAATGGTGATATTACTACAACATACAAGGTCAATGACGGAGATATACACATTTTCCCTGTCAGAGATTTTCTTGTTTGTCACCTGTGCACTCTAAGAATAAGAACGAACGATTATTTATAACATTATCTCATGATGATGTTTTGCAAATAATATTTCCCACACAAAATGCTAAAGGGCACGTTTCTGTATTTGGAATAAATTCGGAACGAATTTGTCTGTTCACATCATATATACCATTAGGCAGACATTTATTTTCCAAGTCAACGCCAAAGACAATCGAACGAAATTTTGATATCATTTCGGGTAAACTTACAGATAGACTAGGTTGTGGAGACTGCGAAATGTATCCATGTCGACATATAATGTATGTCATTGCCATCAAACCTCCTGAAATGATAAATTAATATTATAGTAAGCTAAAGTTGTTCCAAAAACTATGCACCTATCCAGCATTAAAAAAGTGATTGGAATGATCATCAAAATATCAATAATATAAAAATCTCAGATACAAAAGTTCATATCTTCAAAATCTCAATTACACATACACAAACCCGGTAAGTTACATACAAACACATGGGTATGTGTACACGTGGATACACATGTCATGAGATAGGTATGAGATGGGCACCACTTTAGAGGTCGGCTTCATAGAGGAATGAGGATAAGACACAATAACAATGGAAAATGTTGCTTCGTGTATCCGTTATAATACAATGATCGATCAATTTATTTGCCATTGTGCTCACATTTAGACTCACCCATACTATAAATTATATGATTTACTGTCAAAATGCAGGAGTGAACATGATCATATTGCATGCAAAATAATTATAAAATGTTAATTCTAAATTATACATCCCTAAATACTGGCCGTGGACTTAACCATTCAGAAAGATTGAAAGGTCTAAATATGTCTTAAGGGATTGGTTGATTAAATGGCAATGTTGAAATAGATTACATATAGATAATCAGTATACATAAGTTATAGAAAACGTTTACATAATCAGTATACATAAGTTTTGGATAACGTATACATAATCAGTATACAAAAGTTATGGATAACATATACATAATCAGTATACTTAAGTAATAGATTATAAACACATAATTTATAAATAAGTAATAGATTATACATAAATAATAATTATCCGTAAGTAATAGATTATACATACATAGTTAGTATACGTATTTACATACATAATCAGTATGCATAAGTAATAGATTACACATGCATAATCAGTATACATAAGTAACAGATTACACATATATAATCAGTATAAGTAAGTAATAAATTATATATACATAATCAGTATACGTAAGTAATAGACTGCACATACATAATCAGTATACGTAAGTAATAGATTACACATACATAATCAGTGTACATAAGTAATAGATTATACATGCATAATAAATATACGTATTTACATGCATAATCAGTATGCATAAGTAATAGATTATACATACATAATCAGTATACATAAGTAGCAGATTACACATATATAATCAGTATAAGTAACTAATAAATTATACATACATAATCAGTGTATATAAATACATGTAATAGATATTGTGAAAGATGTATACGATATACGCTCAGTTTTGTTGTGTAATAGGATTTTGAGAACACTTGAGATAGCCCTTGTTCGTATTTAGAATATGTGTACCCTGCAGCATTTTTAGAATATTATGCATACACGGTATATTTTGTCTAGTTTTTCTTATGTACAAATAAACGGTTACCATCCACTCGTACCAGTTTTGCTTTCAATAAAATTCTATAAATGAAAATTTTAACAGCGTTGACATAGACCGAAATTGAGACGATGGAATAATGGTGTATTTTCGATAATTTGTAATCAAAACATTGCTGTACACAGGTGGGTTTTCAATCAGCGTTTAAGCATACCTGTCTTTATATATGTCTTTCTATATGATTTAACATACTTTTACGGTTAAATGATTTAAAGACTTTGGTTTAAACAATACGGTAAGATGGTTAATAACAACCTCAACTGCTACCAAAATAAAAAGGACGTTTAAGAAATTACAAGGTGCATTATTTGGCACATTAAAACACAAATGTAGTTTTCAACCGTTGTGTTTTTTTTTTCTCTCCCTTCAACCTGTTCCTGCTTTTTGGCTGAAATAAGTTTTAGGTTGTTGATAGTAACATTTGTACAAAAACAAATCAGTTTTTCCAATATGCATTATTCATATTGTTATTTCTCTTTATCGTAATTGTTTTTGTTCAGTCAAACATGTCAAAAGGTCAAAAGCTTAAAGAAAAGAACATTTTTTAATGTTTATAAATCTATAAAACATATATAAATAGTAAAGAAAGTAAGTATTTTCAATTAGCGCAATACATTCCATTGTACGATTACATATGTATAATCTCAGACACTAAAGTATAAATCGCCTGGGTGTCCAGGGCACGATACAAATCTAGTAAAAATGGATATACACGGACTTCTGGAAACCAAGAGGTGGGACCAGGTGCCATGGAGGAGCAAAGGTCCCCTGTCGACTGACCACAACCGCCGCATGTACACAGGCAAATCCACATTAAATATGCGAGGAACGACTTCTCGCCAAAATCGGCACAGACGCCCCAACAAACGCCAACGAAAAGGCAACCCAACACTTTTCCAAATGAAATAGAGCAATCGCAAACAATACCACAACACCAATCGCAAAACCCGCGGAACCCAAACACAAAGACATTGCCAGTGAGCCGTCTACATCCGTACCCGAAATGCCCACATTTCGAATACGCTCCAGCACACCGGAAACTCCGTGAAACACAAATATAAGAAATAAGACCACCCGATGATGTGCATATTTGATATTTATAAATCCGGGAAACAGTGAAAACATGAATTACTCCAACATATCATTTGGTTTATAAACATGATACCAAAGTTATAATGCTCAAGACAGTGGTTCTTGTCGATTCGACTTCATCAGGTGAGCTCCATTTTTTAACATATTTTCTAAACAGAAAGTTGTATCAGACAAGATCGAATAAGAATTCTAATCCTACAACCAAAACCCCTAAAAGAGTTACCACTCTAAAGAAATTGCTGTCTTAACTTTAGAAGAATTATCATTTTAAATGGTGCTGCTA
>BROG01001727.1:0-30815 GCA_030159075.1 Atrina japonica | reverse complement strand
CTGTGAATCTGAGAAAAATTGTGTACCATCAAATGTTCTAAAAGTTGTTTAGACTTTTTAAATATCCACATCTGATTTTCACCGATTCTGGAATAAGCAACTTTACATTACTTCAGAAGATTCTCCTTAACAGCTGTTAGTATCTTGGTTCGGTAGAACATTTGCTGGATCCTGTTATGTACCTCTAGTGCCTTACAAAGACGAACGGGCAATGTCGACTGGCAAGTAAAATATATCTAACATCGCATAACGTTTTTGTAAAAATAAAGACTTATCATGAAATAA
The DNA here is from genome assembly GCA_030159075.1 of Atrina japonica. NCBI lineage: Eukaryota > Metazoa > Mollusca > Bivalvia > Pterioida > Pinnidae > Atrina > Atrina japonica. The sequence goes on along the minus strand of BROG01001727.1, from coordinate 30,530 downwards.
TTTGAAGTTCATATCGTTTTTTGATGTATCTATATGATTATCGCAATATAAATAAAGTACAAGGATCATCGCTTTAAATATCAAGTCAGACGCAACTAACCATTGCATGGTTTGCCTAAGCTACGTCAAAATATGTATCGTTAGGCCCCTAAATGTGAAATAGGCCACGGTCTGTGAACTTAGTTTTGGTTGACGAAAAATCGCCAATAAATTTGCTGTGCTTGTTCAGTTTTTACAGAGATTTTATTTTCTAGTAAGACTCTCCTTCTTCTAATTGGAATTACAGAAATAAGCATTGAACTACCATTAATTAAAAAAACTTTGTGACGACCGAAATGTGTAACGTCATTACGTTAATTTCAATATAGGTCTATCTAGTAAAATCTCTGCGGAATTTTGCTAGCATCAAAATTAGAGGAGAGGGAAAAACCATTATTACAATCAAGATATTTTTTTTTAATTCAATTACTACAAAGCAAGTGTTCCTTAAATATAATAAACATAATACCAAAGTTATAATGCTCAAGACAATATATATCGTTTATGTCAATTAGAATTATAATAATTTTTCAGGTAGAGGCTTTAAAACAATTTTGATGCCAATATTTCCTCAACCAAAATAAAGTTCACGGACAGATACTGTTCTCCTTGCAATTCGCTAATAGATTGATTTATCCTTCTCAAAAGAAGATTGATTCAGTTTAAAATCTGGACAGATGTTTGGTCCAAACACTCTTTATCCTAGAGAAATATTTCATTTTTTAGATTAATGTTACCTGAAATCGAAGTGGAATTCAGCGAAAGCTAGGGGTGGAGTAGGAAATATGCTCCGGCGATACATTTTGAAATAATCAAATTCGGAAACCGGATGAAGTATTATCCATTTCAGGCCAAACACAAAATCACCGTTTTGGTCGTGAAAAAGCGTTGATTTGATTTTTTTTTCAAAATGCAGTCGACGACAACTCGTTGCTTTCAGAGTGAATTGGCTATGGGACACTACGCAACATACTTAAAGGTCAACGGACACGAAAATGCGATGTTGATTTCATTACAATTTTGGTTAGATATACATAAAATATAAAAATCTCAGATACCAAAGTATAAATCAATAGACATAGATACAAATCCGGTAAAAATAGACAAAACCTAAGTCTTATGTACACAATTTTTTACCCCTCCGTTTACAAATAAGAGGTGGAAAATGGTAACAGAATGTTAGAAAGGGTAGGTCTGCTAAACCGGGAGTGATGTACATGTGACGGTCAGCAGTATTAAGATAAAAAAATGTATATGGCTCTGGTGCAAGGCTTCATATTGTAAGATTAAAGGAATAGCTTTACTGTATTTTTCAGCTTTCTAGAATATCATTCTTAGTCGCTGAACAATTTATTTTCAACCCAGTTATTATTTTATTTTAGAGTAACAGCCATGTATAAAGCCTAAAATTTATCTCTGAATCTATAGGCTATCGCTATTTTCTATGTGACTTAACATGCATTTAGCCTAGGTCTAAAGTAGATACGGATAACCAGGTATCGTGTAATTTTCACACCTCCCTGATGGAGTTAATTGTTAGAAGATCAACAGGACGTCTCAATTGGGGTCTTCCAGTCATGGCTGTGTGTTCTTTGAAGTGAACTCGTTGTGCTACGGGTAGTAAAATGTAAAAATATTGATATGTTGTCTGTATATAGATATCTTTGTGTTTGGACATACGTATAATTTATAGACTTAAAAGGGAGAATATAAAACTAATATTTCGACAGGAATTTGTCATCCAGAACTTCCTCGATGGAATATAATACATAAAATAATAAAACAGCTACAATAAATCAAAAACATATTAGTCATATATGCAAATGAAGTTAACTTTAATGTGCAAATACCAAATGCATTGCATCAGTTTGGATACCATTTATTACTGCCTTACACATATATGACAGATTTTTGTTCAACACATGGGTTCAATTAAGAAAAATTGGCATGAAAAATAAAGATACATTAATTAAAGATACACCATGATTTTCTTTGTTTGGTGTACAGTACAAATAATTGACAAGGGGCAGGGCAGGATTTCTATGACTGGGGGGGGGGGGGGTAAAAAGGATAACATGACGCAAAACAGAGGCAGGCCACGATACCTTAGTGATACCAAAATCCTTTGAAACAATGACAATCATCACCTCAGAATTTCAATTATTTCCTTATTAACTCATCAACCCCTGAAAACAATGGACTCTTCTGTAAACCAATGACTTAAACCAGTCCAAATGTGTCTTTTGGGGTGAATTGGTTAAAGTACCTGTACAATATGTTTGTACAGTTACACATGAAGAGGCATTTCCTATATATGTACATGGACATGTTTGTATGTACAGTGTAAAAGCAGGAATTTTTTCTATCTACTTTAGTTTTGACTCATTTTATCTATAAATAATTATTTTTCTCCAGAAGTACATGTATGTAACAATTAGTAGATGTACATAGTAAATACATTTGCATATAAAAGTCATTGTGTACATGTAGGATCTTTGACTTCGGCAAAATTTACATGTACAGTGATGACCTGATATTGCATCTTATAATTACATGTATATATGTACATGTATTTTCATTGTCACATACACATTACCGGTGTTTATATTTTAACTCATTCACCCCTAAAGCCACTTTTGGACTGGTCTAAGTCATTAATTTACAGAAGATTCCATTGTTTATTCAGGGGTTGATGAGTTAAATACAGCCCTAAACAGGGATAGAAATTAAACTCTGCAATCGAGCCATCTGAGCTCGTATGTCAGGATTTTTCAGTGCTAGACCTTTACTTCAAAAACTACTTTTTACAGCTGGGCAAGTGACCCCTCATATTTCGTTGCCCAGACAGAAATTTTACTTGTCCGTATTATGTTTATAGATTTTATAGATAAACAGTTAAGTACAACATGCAAGATCCTTTTCATGTTAATATACATGTTTTGAGTTACAAATTGTCAAAATTAATATTGAAACACACGAAATATGACCTTTCTCAAGCCTTGATGATCAACTGATATGTTCTTGTTCTGTATATTGAATTCAATTTAAGTTCATAATTTGCAGTGTTTGAAATAAATAAAACAAGATTTCTATTTGATTCATTACAAGACTCATTTATCCATGGCAACTGATCCTACCTATTGGTTTCCAGAGGTCCATGTTTGTCCATTTTTACCGGATTTGTATCTATGTCCTGGACATTTTTTTTATTTATACTTTGGTATCTGATTTTTTTTTATTTTATCTAAAGTAAGGTGTGCAGGCCAGTGCTAAAAAATGATAGTAAATCGCATGTAACTGGTCTTCTTGCTCTTTCTCCTGAATTCCACCAGTGCTCAACTGCTGGACGAGAGTCAAACTCAGGAACAGTCCTTTGACTGATACTGATAGTGATCCAGTGTATCAATACATAAACTGGATCCCCAGTCTGTTGTTATGCGTTTGACAGCAGAGAAACCTCTTTCAACACAGCTGGTAGAGAGGGGTTTTATCAGAACCAATACAAACAGCACAATCAAGTTAGGAAACCTATTGGAGAATTCAGCGAAAATTTTCTGATATAGAGCTGAATAAGATGGTTGAAATGACCAGACAGAAGAACCTTAAAATCTGTCCATTCATCCTTGATCTCATCAAACTGTAATCATTCTTTTCCAACAGGACTCTCCAGTAATCCAACAAAACCTGTAACATTTCATTGCCATATGTTGCCAACTGATCCGTTGTGTCTGGCCAGAAAACCACATTCATATATCATATTTGATGCTTTCAACATGGGGTTCTCTACCCAACTTTTAAACCTTACATCTATACAATTGTGTAAAGTATCCAGTAACTTGTTGTTTTGCATTTTCTAATCCCTGCAAATTATTGTCACTTTTTTGAAGTGCAATGTCCCTGTACTCTGTTCCTTCACCAACATCATCAAAGAAATCCCGAAGTTTTGAACCTGCTTTATTACACATGATAATGAAATTTAGTAAAGCCTTTTCTGTTGCATCATTGACATCAGAAATGGTCACATTGTCCTTTTGATAAACTAAACTTACTTTTGCCAGTGCATCAAGGAGATCTAATATGAAATGCATGAAGACAACATTCTTGAACTTTTCCATAAAAGCTACCATAAACTTAGCCTACCCTGCATTTTGATATAGCCAGAACGGGTAACCAATGCATTGTGAAAATGAGAGTAAATAAGCACAAAACTTTTCAAGAATGCTCTTAAAGCTCTTTCTAAGTGTGGTAATCACCTGGTCCCAACTACATTCACTGGTTATGCTTTAAGAGCTCCTTTACAGTTTCTCTGACTTGAGTGCATCAAGAGCCGCTAACTCCAAGTTATGTGCCACACATCAAAATCCTGTCAACCAAGAAATATCCTGCTTTAGTTTTATGTGAACCCCATTCAATTTGCCAATATACACAGAGGCACCATTTGAACCAAAGTGGACCAGTTTTTCTTTCCAGTTTTCAACACCAACTCCTTTCAGACCCAAATCAATAGTTTCTGTTATGCCATCAACAGTTCCATTAATCAACTCATGAATAGTAATATACTGAGTAACAGGAACTCTGGCTAGATGTCTAGATACCTTACATACATCAACTCCAGGTCCTTTGTTCTCGTATCAGTACCACCGTCAACCATTAATCCAAAGAATGATTTGGACAAAGTAGAAGAAATTTAATTTTCTTTCTCGATACTTCACTAATAGAAGAAATAAACTCTTTACACTTTTTGTCTGTTTGGTAGGACTCACCAAGATCATAGATATACTTAGACTGAAAGGCAAATCAATTTTTTTTAAATCAACAAAAGGACGCTCCTCTTTTGCAACATTATACACTGTTAAAATTTTTTCTAACTTTTCTAATATCTGGGCATTCATATTTCGTGATGATACAACCATACCAGCCTTATAAGGGTTATCTTTGACCTTTGTAGCCTCATAATACTTAAAGTGTGATTTATTTTTTCCATGTGCCTGAATAGAACTTGATCTAAAGCTGTTGTTAGCAGAAAAGAAAGAACTTGATTTGTCCGCGATAGAGGCAAACTTTCCAGTTTCTTTTTCTCTTCGTCATCCTCCTCGTTACTTAGTTGGGATTTAATTTCATCGCTGTTTAACTATATTTATTTAAATAATTATAACCAATATTTGTATGTATTGTGTATATATCTGCTCCAGGAGTGAAGACCAACAGCGATAATTAAAGTCTCTTTAGAATAAAAGAAATTGTATTTGTCGTACCGACCATGATCGCTCCTACTGGCATTTAGTGAGACCTGAAAACAGCCAATGAAAATAATGAAAGCATTAAGCCGACAGTTGAACACTCGCTGAATAAAATTTACGCTGTGTTTTCATTCATTTGAGTTTAATTAGCAACCTTTTCAAGATTATACCAGATTCGTTGAAACAATTCTGTCACTCAACGATTTATAGTATTTTATTATTGATAAACTGAACTTAAATTGAGAATGTTAGGACACCTACCGCTATTTCGATAGATACCTAGCGATGTAGGCTAGTACAACAGTCAACACGTCGTTCTGTGTTTCATTTTAAGTATTTCTAGGAAGATCTAGAAACACCAAAAATTTACCTGCCTTTTTGACTCGATTTACGATTTTATTTTCATAATTTTCACTTGCCCAGCCGGATAAGTGACTTAAGGAATTCGCTTGGACGGAATCAAGTTTTACTTGCCACGGGCAAACGGGCAAGCGTTAACGTCAAGCACTGGCCAAAAAGGTCAAAACTGGCCATGGATGGATAAGGTGGTCAAAATTAGGTAAGTTTGATTTTGAATTTTTGTTTTACGCCATACTCAACAATCTTTTAGTCATATGATGGCGTCCAATTTTTATTGGTGGAGGAGAAACCCTGGTTACCAGGGTAAAGACCACCGACCTTACCCAAGAAAACTTTCACACTTAATTCGAAATGACCCTAGCGGGATTCGAACCAGAGGTGAGAGGCCTTGTGTTTTAAAGCGCAATGCTCTAAACACTCGTCCACGGAGGCCTCCCCAAAATATTATGCAAGTAATCAGAGTTTATATGGTAAAGGTAAATGTACTTGTGATGGATGGATGCTAGCTTTCGTATGTTGTAATGTATAACATACGTTTATACAAATGATAAAATGGTCAAACTGCTATGACTGTTTTCATATTGTAACAAAATGTTTATATATACGTATGATGAATGAATTAAAGTTTTCAGTTGATAAAAGTTATCAATAAATATAAAGTGGTTAGAATGATACACAAGTGCTTAAGTATTATCAGGAAAATGTAAGTGGACTTTGTGATAAATAAACGGAGTTATCAAATACAATGGACTCTAAAACGTTTGTTTAGCAGACGATACAGTGGTAAAATTGCTATGGAAATGTCACACACATACACACACACACACACACATATATATATATATATATATATCTATATATATATATATATATATATATATATATATATATATATATATAATGATAAAACGTCCCACAGAACCCCAAAGGACTCGGACGGCCAACCACCGAGGCTTCTATAACCCCCTTCGCGGCTCGGGACCTCCTTGATCCTGAGTGAGAGTAACCGATTTATCATCAAGGTAATCTCAAACCAGCCATCAAAGCCTCCCACAACACTCCATCACCCTCTCATATAATCTGTGACATTAGTTATCAAGTTATATCATACGGTCATACGATGTAAATATAAGGTTTCGCATACACGTTAAAGTTGTAACGAGATATATAGCAGGCGATAAATAGTCAAATTGAGATGCATATTATCACGTTATAACAAGGTGTCAGAATGATGAAATCATCGAGGTATCAGCGTGATCCCAAGTAGTATATTCACCAGTTTATATAGTATACGTACTCTTTCACATGTACATAGGACTTACAACCTCTGTGTAGTAATTTTTCGATACTTCATCAGACTCGTATTAAATTGTTCCCTATTACATATAATGCATACCATTTATAAACAGATTTAACATGCAAGTATTCAAGCAAGCTCGGATATAGGCATAGGAAAGTAGAAGAAATGATAGCACAGAGTTATGTATTACTCATATTTGGATAACATTTGAAGATATGCGTAGACTTTGATTACATATTAATTCCATCAGGAACAATGTGTGCGATGTCCTCATATAAGGATTTTTTCGGATTCCTTGTGAACTCTGTAGAACATACGTCCATCGATTGTCCAAAACGAATCAACGCAAGCGCTCTAACTATTTTTGTTAACAACTGTTATATCTTCTGTAATGAAAATTCTGGATTGTATTAGCTGAATTTTTAAATTCAGACGTGATTGGTAAATACTGTTTTTAATCTTCCAATTTCGAAGCCTGCAAATAATCTGGACCTTTCCATTTCTCCAACAGTGTAAGATCTGTTAATATCACCAGTAGTAAGAGCAATACCGATTTTGGAACAAATTTCAACCACTTTTTCATTCGTGAATTGTTTCTCGTTTTCCGAGAACACGAAGGGAAGTACTCCTTCCATACTGCTCTAACTCTTCCACTGATGTTTCAAGATTTTCAAATTTATTTTCTAATTGAAAGATTGTTTCTTTTAACTTTTGGTTTTCTTCTTTAACAGCTGTTAATTCACTAGTCAGACTCTTTATCTATGTTGTGAAAGGGGTCATGCTGACCGATGATCGGTCCAGTGCCGTAGCCAAACTTGGAACGATATTGTTGATAAAGCTTGGTGTAGAAATTGTAGCTTGAACCAGCTGAGAAAGGTTTATCATTTGTCCCTGGCCAGTGAGTAGTGACGTTTGTTGTGAGGAAGAATCAAGTGAATTGGCCATCTTGGAAGTATCGGGCAGGTAAATCCTCTTCTAATTGCACAGGGTTTATCAGCATTTAATGAAGCCGGACTTATAGACTGCTCAATTTTACGTTTTGATGTAGGTGTTTCGGTTATGAAATTACTGGCCACCGGTTGAATAAATACAGAGGCCATATATACTTGAACGTAAACAAAGACTATGGTGACCAGTACTCACGCTCCCTAAACGACTAATCAGAAGGTCCTTTCAAAATAACTCCTTTCAAAACAGTTTAGACAAAGAGAATCGATGAAATCAATAAATAGGCCTAATTAGTAAAAGCTAAATTCATCTATCTAGATCTGGTCTCCGAATAAAAATCGGTCCAGTAATAATAAAATTATGAACTTATGTAACGTTTCACCCTAGCGTGAACTACAAACCCAGACACGGGTGAGTTACAAATATAAACAAACACGGGTTCGGCTGCCCCTTTCGGTTGCAGATTTCTATAACCGCCGACCGGCTAACTCTTTCAGAAAGTAAAACGACAATCAAATTGACTTTAGACACTAAAACATTTATTACAAAATAAATAAGAACCAAAATATGAAGACAACACAAAATAGAAGTGGTGACAAAAAAAATTACAGGTCTAAAATTACCTGTCCGAAGGGTATAAGCCTAGGGAACACTTGAACACGTGAAAAACCAGTCACACACCGGAATGCGTTTTACTGGCCTCACATTGCCAAATAAAACTACGTACATACAAAAGTAAACTAATAACACTAATTCATATTTCAGTCTTCCTAAAATTAAAGTACGAAAATGAATAGTAATAATTTTTTAACTTAATTCCAGACTAATTTCACAGGTATCGCTCGTGCGTCCCGTGTAGTCAGACCGACGACACAAAACCCTTTACCACTTTATAGAATTATAATATAAATCAAAAACAAAAACATTAAAACATACTCAAGATACACGAAAAACACACACCGACTAGTGTCCAAAATAGTTCACTTAATTTGGTAGAAGTGAATGGTGGCAACAGACAGGAAGGAGGGGTAGAAATGGTATACTCTAAAATGAAGTTCACCTCACATAAAAAGCGAACATATCCATAAAACGAAGGAAGGGAAATAGAGAGCGTAAACATTGTGTAAAAAAACACGTCACTATGTAGTAATAGGCAGCTCCAATGGCGGGCCATTTGGAATTTAGAACCGCCTCTGATGACGTCATCAGAATGCTGGCATTTGGCTTCTGATTGGTCAATTCAAATGGCCCGTTAAAAAAATAACATGGAGCCGCCTGTGACGTCACAACCTTAAAAAAAAAGAGAAGTGCAAAGTCTAAAACTTATAAACGGAAGTGAGGTCATGTACGGAAGTGCGTCAATACCGGAAGTGAGGTCATGTACATGTCATAAAAAAAACGGCAATAAGGAAGAAAGAGCCAATCGTTGAGCTCGTTAATAGGCGTGTCTATGACCGGAAGTGAGGAGGTTGTGGGGGCGGCCACCGCCTGTCTTGGCTAGGGAGCCAATGAGAGCCTTCGTTACAAGTGGTTGGGGTCAGAACGAGAAGGTCGCGAGAGTTCACGAGCGGGAAGGTCACGTGAGTTTGCGAGAAGTCAAACGGTAAGAGTAGAGAAGTTGGGTTTTTCCAGTTTTGAGCTCGGTTGAGAGTGAATCTTATTTTTAGAAGTGTCAATCTAAACTTTGGGTTTCCCCCAAAATTGCCCCAGTTTTGAGAGCTGAGTAGTGAATTACATCTATTGTTTAGAACGAAACTTTGGGGTTATCACCAGGTTTGTGAAAAATCGTTTGAGCGTGAAGTAGGTCTAAGACGCAGGTTGGTGTAAGGTTTTGGTGGTTGGTGGGCGGTGACCACCGTCGAGTGAAATGCCAAAGTAGAGCCGTTGATCACAAGCGAACCACCGTACTTAGCGAGAGGTTGAGAGTTGTGATTCAATACGGGAGGATCAGCGACTTTACGGCGAGAATGCAAAAACGAGCTCGAGTTTCATGTAGTTGATCTATTTTTACTAAGGACTAAGCGGAGTACTAGGGAAGGTTATTAGAGAGGGGGGTGATTAAACGTGTGTATTGGGTGATTCTTTTTTTTTTTTCCGATTTGTTTTTTATTACAAAGGGAGATCATTTTTCGAAACTGGGGGTTGGTAGGTGTTTGTTTTTTACAGGTGACGTAACGGTTCGGTGAAACTAGGAGATTACTCTGTTATAGGTCGATGCCGAGCTCGTGAGTAAGACTTGTACTAAGGACTAGAAAGGGAGATCACTCTGTATACGACTGTATAGGTGAAACAAAGGGAGATTACTCTGTATAGACTCTATAGGTTACACATCACTTCTGTATAGCCTGTATAGGTGAAACAAAGGGAGATTACTCTGTATAGGACTATAGAGATGGGGTAAAGGAGAGATCACTCTGTATAGACTGTATACATGAAACAAAGGGCGATTACTCTGTATAGACTATAGGGGTGGAACAAAAGGGGCGATGACTCTATATGGGGTGTATACACTTAACCAGAGAGGGAAAGTGGGTGGGTAGTGAAATAGAAAGTATAGGAAGGGTAGCCATCTTTGGTATGGAATCATGGGATATCTAGTTTTTCAGGGACTGACTAATCTCACGGCAGGAGTGAGAACCATAGAGAACATGAAAGTGTGTGTAACGTACGTCAAAGTTTGCAAAAGTGATCAAGTGTTTGTGTCGTTCTGCAAAGTTTGTCAAAGTGATCAAGTCGTGAACCCGTTCTCATGTTTCAAAGTTTGCAACGTGTGCAACGTTCTAAGTTTTATGAAGTCTCAAAGTGGACACAAGTGACAAAGTGACACAAAGTAGTTTGTGTCGTTCTCAAAGTTTGCAACGCGTGTACCGTTCTTAGTTATGAAGTCTCAACGTGACACAAGTGACAAAGTGACACAAGTAGTAAAGTGAGTAAAGTATGAAGTTGTTCACTTACATCGTTTTCAACAAGTTTTTATATTTCTCTGTACTACTGTATATAAAATAAAAAAATTAAACACTCACCCAGAGAGAGTTTTTCTGACGATGTTGACGATCTTCGAGCTTCGGCTGCCTAAATGAGCTCTCAGTAGTCCTAACTGAAGTTATTCTCAAGTGTTTAATGTTACCTATTTTTAGAATTGCCTCGTTTTGAATTTTTTATCTCTAACTAAACTTTTTCTCAATGTTGTTTAATGTTACTGATTTTTAGAATTGATTTTATCTCATAAAATATTGTTCAATCAGTAAAAAAAGATTTAACTTACTTACTAACTAGTAGACTTACCACTATAGTATAACACAAAAACTGCATCGTTTCAGTTAAGGTTTCTTTTCGTGTAAGTTTAGGTGGCCCTGAAAAAGGGCCGTTTTTTTTTCGGGTTTAAAAAAACCCATATTCTCTCCGTCCATCAGACGCCGCAACTGAATGACTTCGGCTTCTTTTTCCTTGATTAGCCGTCTAATTTCCTGCTCCTGCAGCCTCAGAAGTCTCAATTCTGCCTGAGCCATAGATTATACTGCAGCTCAGGCAGTGGAGGCGCTGATGGTACAGCCCTGGGGTGCAGGAGGTCTAGGTGGGTGGTACCCTAAAGCTGCAAGGTGGTGGCGGCGGCGGACCGGTCTAAAAAAGCTGGTCGACGAGAGTAGTGTCGCACTATTGTCACTTTTCTCTTCGGCGACGAACACCGACGAATTCCTCTAACAAAATTCTGATTCACTTGGAATATCTCCAAACCTGTCCATGGTGATGTTGAACTGTTACCGAGTCACACCAAATGTCTGGTTTATATAGAGACTATGAACGCGCACGCAATCAATGACGTCAGAGGTCTATTCGGAGTATGAGTTGTTTCATGACCCCTACTACTACTATCTCGGAACGTTTTTGGCTTTTATACCTTAGATGATACAACTACTCATAGTGACCATGTATATAAATACATGACTGAAGTGACCATGTATATAATACTGAAATCTCTCAGTTTCAATGACTAGTATTAAAATGGATGGCTTACTATCAGTCATATCTCCCGATACGATACAATTAAAGCATGAATTTACCATGGTTGTGGCGGGACCTAACCAAATCAGGGAAAAACTGTATTTGTTTAAAACAGTTGATAGAATGGAAGGATCAATGGATTCATTCCCCTCCCGACACAAAATTGTATGGTGTTATCGTGAATGGCAACCTGCTTATGAAATCTTACAACGGGAACATCAAGTTCACTTCATTCAAATAATACCTGAGGATGACGAAGTCTTAGTTTCTTGATCCAACTCGTCGTCACCTACTTGTCTTTGATGATATGATGGCAGTAAAGCTCTCGATTCTATCGTAGAACTGTTTACACGTAAAGCTCATCATCGAAACACAAGTGTGATCTACATCACTCAAAACTTGTTTGATCGTGCTAAACAATATCGTACAATAAGTCTGAATGCTCATTTATCTCGTCCTGTTTTTAAGAATCCTAGAGATAAATCTCAAGTGACCAGCTTATCACGTCAATTAGACCTACCAGGTTTAAACCATGCTTATCACGATGCTACAAATCGTCCTCATGGTTATCTCTTGATTGATCTTCACATCGTCTACCCCTGATAATCTAAGATTGAAGATCAGATCTGTTTCATCCGTGGGTTTATCCGGGAGGAATAGTGTTGTATACACTTATAAGTAGACAGTCACTTCTCTAGGTGTCATTTCTCGTATTCCTGTTAACGTAGAAAAAAATCATGAATCCTTTACCTAAAGCCACCAGTAAACTGGTGACTACTCTAAGAAAATTACCAATGGAGAAAGATCACCGTCAGACGTCAAGAACTGTTAGAATTAGGTAGAGACGCTTTATTGAAATGGTTTGGTATGGGGGCTAAAAATCTTCTGTCTGTACCATTCCAGTGACTAAACCTACAGCAATCGTTAATACAGAGAAATGCTGATCATTTAAAAATCATTGCTGACCCAAAAGCTGATGAAGAAGATAAGAAAACTGCTATCTTAAAACGAGGAGGGGCAGGGTACTTAGGTGGGGTAATCATTCGATGTCCCTGTTAACATGTGGGCTAGTCGTCTACAAAGAAGAAACACTGCACCTAAAAAGAAAAAAAACACCCCCTGATTTCCTAAGCAGAGAAAGCAGAGCCCTAAAAAAGAAGAAGAGTCCTAAGAAGAAGAAGAGTCCTAAGAAGAAGAGTCCCTAAGAAGAAGAACCCACCATTGATTCTAAAAAACTAAAATCTGAAACTGATTCGTGAAGCTAATACAATGAATCAGGCTACTCCTACACGAATACCGTCTCCACCTGTAACCAACAGTCCCTGTAGCAGGAACTTTCTGCTACTGCAACATCTATCTTTGGACAACCTATACGTCTCCTGGTAGAACCTAATATCAAAAATTACACACGGAAACAACCTTCTATTACTAAGACTAAAGCATCCATACAGGCACTGAAAATGTACCTAAGAAGTCTACTCTTACTAATACTCCCAAGCAGTCTTTGTTATTTCCCTTATTACCAAAACCTTTAACTGCTAAAGATGTATCATCTCAGCGGCAAACAAACATGTTTACATCTACTCCAAAGTCTACTCGTTTACCTTCGTTTGCTTCTACCTTTGATCTCCCATCACCAGTCAGCCTAAGACACAGGCTACTTCATATATGAATAGCTACAAATGTCTATGGTGTCGGGCTCTTTTTTACTACGAGTAAAGAACCTTCAAGATCATAAACGACTTCAACATCCTATGTTGATATAGAGGTTTATAAAACTACCTCAGATCATGTATTGAGTCATTTGTATAGAATACTTAGTTGTAGTGACATCATGGCACCACGAAAAAGTAAGCATGGGCTTGAATACTTCATGCTGCTTTGATTAAAGTCTTAGGACAAAAGCAGTATCCTTATTGAGTTTAACAAAGATGATCTTCTTACGGTATGCCCCTGATTGATACGATCATGAAAATTTGTGAAGTGGTGTATAACATCTTAAAGGAGTGATTCTTTAACAATAACGCCAGAAACAACACACTTGGGTTCAAAGAAACGGGTCTTAAGAAAACTAGTTCATCCTCAATTGACTGTCCCTCAACGACGTCGAATTCTAACGAATCAACAGGGTGGTGTGTTACCTTTCTTACCCTTATTAGCGCCATTACTAGGAGCCATAGCTTCTACCTGTCTTAAAATCCTATTCTATAACCATGAGCACACGAAAAAATGATCTTAGTTCCCGAGAGGACCATGGAAGAACTCAAACAATGGAGAGAAAGAAGTTTAAATCCTTTGCCTCATACACCTGAAGTAAGCATCTTCGGTGCGTTTAGTAATGAATTAGATATCGATTGTAGATATCGTGATATGATTTGACTCCTGAAGCTAAGGTAGCCAAGTTTGGTCAAAGAACTTCATCGATACCGTACGTATCTACAACAAGCTCGTCATCCTGTAGAAGAGAGACCTTGGTCTCTGAAAACAGATAAAGTCCCAAGAAGTCAAAGATGATGTTAAAACTGAAATGTCTTCTGATGATCAGAAGATCTTATGACAGCTATTTCATCCAGTGTCACTGGCTCCATTAAAACCAAAAGTCCCTCTGTTATTTTAAACATCTCAAGAAACATTCTGATGTACTAACATGGGAAAAAGACGGCTCAAATACAATACAAAGGAAAAGACCGTCCCTGCGGGACCAATATGATCGATCTCGTAAACTGATGCTTTACGAACACAACCTAGAAAAGGGTATCAACCCTCGGGACTTGATAGTTTTGTAAAAGGATTAGTGGAATCGAATGTTCCTCGTGATTGGATACGTAACCCTAATTATATCAAAGTGATGAATCAACCTATTGTAAAACCAAAGGGCTATGAGTACCCCTAAACCTCTGGAAAATGATGATGAAGATGACACAGGGGTTCTATGACGCTATGGGCCTACTCTTCCTTCTACTGACATAAAAGATTCTGCAAAGAACACCCCTTAGTCAGAAAATGGTGAAGGATTGGCAAAAGATTGACTCCTACGGCCTGGTCTACCATTAAAAACTCTAAAAAGAGTTCTCATCTTCCAGAATGGATCAAAACTCAAAATCTTCGCAAAATGCCAAATTAGCATCCATCTATTATGATCCTTCTAATCGGGGTGGTTATGCAGGTGTACAACCTCTCTATCGAGAAGTGAAACGTCGAAAGTACCCCCATTTCTCTAAATGAAGTCAAACAATGGGTTGAAAGAACAAGACACGTATACGCTTCATAAATCTATCAAGAGAAAGTTTCCTCGTAACCAAACGAGAGTGACCCGATAATGGATGGAACAATGGCAATTAGATTTAGCGGATGTATCCAACATCAAGACACACAATGATGGGTATTACGTTTCTCTTATGTGTCATTGATGTTCTATCTAAATATGCATTGGGTCATCCCTTTGAAAAATAAATCTGCCAAAGAAATGGTACGAGGGTTTCCAAGCAGTATTAAAACAAGCTAAAGGACGACGTCCTATTTCGTATTACAATCCGATAAAGGAAAAGAGTTTTTGAATCGTGAATTTCGTCAAACGTTTCATGATATTCATTTCTTTACGACAGACAATACAGAAACAAAAGCTAGTATTGTAGAAACGCTTTCAAAGGACCCTAAAAGCTCGCATGTGGAGATATTTACTCATACTCGTTCACGTCGTTATGTTGACGTTCTACCTCAGATTGTTCAAGCTTATTAATCAATCGTATCATCGTAGTATCGGTAGAAGTCAATCCTTCCAATGTGTTAGAAGTCTGGGAGACCTTATATGGTACCCCTTCTAAAAACCGTCCATTGCCCCAAGTTTCATACAGGTGATCGCGTACGTATCAGTAAAGTAAAGCGTACATTTGATAAGGGATACTTACCTAACTGGACCACGGAACTGTTCACGGTCGAGTAAACGAGTACCTGATCGTTATCCTTATGTGTATTACCATCCAGGTGATCACCAAGAACGATTGGAAGGTACGTTTTACGAATCTGAATTACAACCCTTGTGAAAACAGGATGATGTCTATGAAGTCGACGAGATTCTCGATCATAGAAAAAGGCGTGTAGGAAAAAATCGTGTTATAGAAGAAGTGAAGGTACATTGGGAAAGGATATCCTTCTACTTTTGATTTCATGGATCCCCAAATCCAACTTGATCGACCAGTTAACTCGGTAAGCCGAGTGTCTAATCAGAGTTAACAATGAGCCCACCGAGCAAACACCCGATAGAGTGAGTCATACGGCTAGTACTACTTGGAAATGGTGTGGAGAAAACATACCTCGGAATGAAATTGTATTCTTTGTTCAAGTCATTCTTGCCTATTACTATCATCATAGCTTGCGTCGTTCATTTGCTTTGAAAGATGCCATTAGTCAGTTCTGGAAGGTTATTGTTAAGTGGGTGTATGGGGTACATCATGCCTAATCCTAGTATGAAACTACCTTCCAAAGCAAATCATTGAATCTATAAAGACTTCAAGTTCCCACCGTTTGAATCCATTCCTAAGGACTGTATTTGATAGTGACACATTATGACACTCATCGTTCATAAAGGGGTACCCCGTCAGAAAAGGCTATGGGCTTCTCTTCCCTAAACTGACTCAATCGTTTAACGACGAACAACTCATGGTCTGATCTCTCCTCAGAGAGGTGGGATCATCAATCCATTAAGACTTGCAGGAATATCGTCAAATACACTCGTAGGAGCATTTAGTCCTAGAGCATCGGATATGCAATATGGTAAAGGTATTTGGTCAGACTTTCTCAAACCTACCATGACGAAAGCCATTCCTCATATAGCTAAATTTGCTTTGAATACGGGTATGGATGTGATACAAAATAAACGTTCATTGAAAAATGCTCTTGTTCAACGAGGAAAGAAGCCGTGAGCAACTTAATGACGGGTCCTAAAGAAAACATTAGCTCGTGCCCCCCTCTCATGTCGGCTTCTCGTTTAGCAGGCAAAAAACGAACAGGAACAACGAGTCATACGAACAGTAGTATAAAAAAGAAACGAACGAGCCGTCCCTTTCAGTCTTACTTCTACAAGTAAATTCTAAACAGGTCGGAAGAGAGCAAGATATCTTTGACTAACAAGATGATGATGCTAAAAAAGATTCCTGTGAGTGTAGTAGTGAAGCAAACTAGAGTTGTTTAATGTCCCTCCCACCAATGTAACCTTAGAAGAAGGAAGATGGGTGGAATATTACCCCATTTCTAGTGTCAATGTCACAACAATCTGCTCCTATTGAGTTTGAAATCAAAGGACAAGGCGATGAGTATTTGGATTTGAACCAGACCTATGTGTACGTAGAAGCTAAAATCGTCAAACAAGATGGAACTGATCTAGCAAATGATACTCAAATCACTCCGTCAACAATTTGATGCATAGTTTGTTTTCCGAAGATCGATTGTAATCTAAATGGAAAAAAGTGATCACTTCCTGGAACCGATACCTATCCCTATCGAGCTTATCTCGAAAAGTTGCTGTCCTTTTCTAACGAAACGCTAAAATATCAGATTAGTGCTACCAGTTTATGGTACAAGGATCAACCTGGACGATTTGACAAGTTGAATCCTCATGCCGATGATGTCGCCGAGGAAAAAACTCAGGATTAGCTGATCGTCATGAACGTATCAGTGAAAGTAAAACCTTTAATATGATGGATCGTCTCCATTTGGATCTGTTTGAAACAGAAAACGCATTTGTACCTAAAGGTATAGATGTACGTCTAAAGGTTTAATAGAAGATCGTGAACCCTTTTACATGATGTGTGGAGGAGGTGAATTAGGTTATTTGAAGATATTAACAAATGTATCTAGTGGTACGTAAAGTGAAAACCCATTGCAACTTTACTGAATCAGATGAACGCAAACA
Source organism: Atrina japonica (assembly GCA_030159075.1). Taxonomy (NCBI): domain Eukaryota; kingdom Metazoa; phylum Mollusca; class Bivalvia; order Pterioida; family Pinnidae; genus Atrina; species Atrina japonica. The sequence goes on along the minus strand of BROG01001727.1, from coordinate 12,730 downwards.
GATGAAATACCAGTACTGCTAATTTCCCTTGAGAACGTGTAGAAGTGAAAACGTTTACCATTGCCTGCTGGGACACGTTCAAAGATTTACAGATCATTTGTATCAAGGTCAAATGCCAAAACGTATAGTAGTAGGTATGGTGAAGCAATGCTGCTTTCAATGGGGGATGCGACAAAGAATCCTTTTTATTTTCAAACATTTTAATGTCAATAAAGTGGATGTTAGTATCAAATGGAGAAAGTCTTTGCACTCGTCCTTTAGAACCACTGACTTTGGAAAACAACTTGTACTTGCGCTCATACTTGAGCTTATATCAAGGATTAGGTCGATTAGGAGAAGACTGGGCCCCTTCCGTGACCATTGACAACTATAGAAGAGGGTATACCTTGTGGTGTTTTGATTTGACAGCTGATTAAGACAATGCTCAGAGTGCAAGTTTTACACTGGATAAAAACAGGAAATTTACGCATCGAACTTCAATTTGCTCAAGCTTTTGCAGGAGAAGTGTGAACTGCATTGTCTATGGAGAATTTTGATAACGTATTAGAGAAATCAACAAACAGAGAGAAGTGGCTATAGACTATTGAAACCATGCAAAGTATTCAAGGCTTGAATGCTCATCCAACTCAAATAGTATTTTATCACGAGACCCTTATGTAGGACCTTCCGTTCGGCGGAGTATACCCCAGAGACGTTTTACCGGACTATCTACCTTATGGCAAACATTCATTTATCGTTAATACAGATCCTCACGATCAACCAGGAGAGCATTGGGTTGCCATTCATTTCATAGGTCATCAGACTGCTGAATATTTTGACTCTTATGGGCTACCTCCATGGATCTATCCTGGATATCTATCAGTTTATGAAACGCCATGGCAGATCGAGTGATTTGTATAATCAGCAGATGTATCAACAAGAAAACCCTCGCACCAAAGTTTGTGGACATTACTGTGTGTATTATTTACGTCAAAGACATCGAGGTGTCCCTAGCCATGTTTTATTTCAATCGTTAAGTCCTCAACCTAGACCAAGAAGAAGAAACATTGATCCTTTAACTAAACGATCGTTTTGTTTGGAGATGGTTTAGAGTTGCAATATCGCATACCTGTACCTAAATCAACCGTGTATCAGTCCTGTCAGTCACGACAAGTATGGGTTTAATTACGTCAAGGAATCCGAACCGACCGATCTAGGACAAAAGCTGACGTTTCTTTTGCTCCGCGCTGTATGGGCAAGATCAACCGTAGTAGTGAGACGTTTAATTAACTCTTTGTTGATGTGATTTAAATATGCTTTTTGGTATCACTGTACGTAGTCTTAGAGGGACGGGCCCTAATCCTCCAAAGAACTACTTCTAAGTTTGAGCGGGGTAATAAAATGTTGAGTGAATAGACTTGTTTATGAGTTATTTATGAGTTAAAAAAACAATATAAAGTAGAAAAGAAAAGGTGGGGGTGTGCATGAGAGAGAGAGGAAAACAGAAATAAGAGAAAGGTGAACATGTGGAGAGAGAGAAGAAATGAGAGAGAGAGACAAAGAAATGAGAGAAATGGTGAACATGTGGAGAGAGTAGAGAGAAGAAATGAGAGAAAAGAAATAAGGAGAAAACATGGGGTATTTAAATGGGAAGCCGAGTACAGAGATATGATTCATGGGATCACACGTGTAACCTGAATTGGGTATGACATAGACTGACATCCCATCAGAGTGCACACAGAGAGAAACATTGATTGCAACTGTATGGATGATCTGCTGTTTCTCTATTACGCAGAAAAATGAAACATCAGATACGATGTACTCCTGATTGGAATACTTATTTACGTGGAGTGAAAACACACCCACACATTTTATAGGGATTGTGGTATCATATGTTTGATGATGAGGATTTTTACGGCAGGACCGCTTATGTGTATTAGAAACCTTTACAGAAGATGTAAGTGCATTACGTCAAAATCCTATCTATTGGGAGATATCTACGGTATAACTCGTGACAATGAATCGAGAGACAATTGTGTACAAGCAACTAAAAATAGATGGGATGGTCACGATGATTCACTCAGCTATTAAAACTGCAGTTCAGACTTGAAACGGACCAGATGAATTTTTTGCTTGTGGACCACTACACTAGTTATTTTTCGTCAACATCAACTACAACATGGAGCAGCAGAGCTACAGTCAATCCATTGATAGTCACATGGCAACATGGTGTACGCAGAAGTCATATTAAACATGATGTACCGAAGTAGCCAACACTCATTGTTACGGTTGTGAGATTGATCATCCGAGTCAAAAGCAACATTCCCTGCCTGATGATGTATGATGACGGCACAATGATGTTTCACTACTTTGACGAGGCTCTAGACACGGTGAACGAAATGAAACATTTTGGAAAAATTTGAAGAAAGTTTAGAGAAAATCCAGTATGTCCTAAAGCATTTAGAGACGTCTACAAACAGAAATTCTACTGCCCAGATTGGAGAGCTACTCAATGGCACAAAGAGACAAACAGACCGGAAGCCGACTTTGGGAATACGGTGTTATCGTTTGATGGAACTGGCACCCCGTCTCCATAATGAAAGTGACAGTTTAAGTTTTTTTTCTTTCAATTATTGTACATTTTCCAAGGGGATAAGCCCCTAACCTCTGCGAAAATACAGTTTGATTTCCTTTTTTCATGGGGAAAATTAAAAACATTAAAAAACATAAAAACAAAATTTATTTTTGTTGTTTATGTATTTTATCTGAGTATAAGGTGTACACCCTATAGTGTAAACATAATACTAGTACCACGGTAGACACAAAGGTACAAGAGTTAATAGGGTGTAAAAACTCACCATTGAGAAAACTATGAGAACGGAGTATATAGTATCACAAACTCTATGAGATGTTTTTTGTTATGATGTATTCACTTCATTAGATAAAAGTCTAAATATTAGTAAGGTCATGTGACTAGAGAGAGGTTCAAGTTCAGCCTGTGAAAGACTCATTTGAGAGATCCGAAGCTCGAGGTGTTAACATCATAAGAAAACCAAACCATACTTTTTAGCATTAGGGTGAGTGTTTCATTTTTTTTAATTTTCTATGCACATAAAAATAGAATTATCTTCAAAAAAAGGTCACATGACTAGAGAGAGGTTCAGTTAGACCTCTGAGGAGCCATTTTGCAATCCGGAGCTCGAAGGTGTTAACTGATCCATATAAGAAAAAACTACTTACTACTATTGGCATAGGGTGAGTGTCACTTCTTTTTTTATTTAGATAGACAAAATTTATATATTTTTTATAATTATTTTTTTTCATGCACTAAAAATAGTAATTATCTCAAAAAAAGTCACATGGACTAGAGTATAGGTTTTCAGTTAGACATCACTGAAGAGCTCATTTGGCAGCCAAAGCTCGAAGAGTCAACATCATAATAAAAAAAACCACTACTACCAACATAGGGTGAGTTTGTTTCATTTTTTTTTTTTTTTTTTTTATTAGATAGGACAAGATTAATTTTTTCAATGCACTAAAAATAGAATTATGTTAAAAAAAAGTCACATGACTAGAGTATAGGTTCAGTTAGACCACTCTAAGAGCTCATTTGCAATCCGAAGCTCTCGAGGAGTCAACATGAACAGAAAGAAAAAACCACTACCATCATAGGGTGAGTGTTTGAATTTTTATTTTACTCTACAAGTCTTTTAGTACAAAGCTTGAGTCGAGCTCGCCGGCCACCACTTTCTCGCGCTTGCGCACTTGAAACAGGACTCTTGGGACGACTAACTCACAGATACGGGCTCGGCCTACCGCTTCTCGCACATGCGCATGATACACAAACTCTCAACGACGGTGGCGCCACCAACTACTAGTTTCACCGACGGTGGCGCTCACCAACTGCCTAGTTTCACAAACCTGGAAAAACCCCAAAGTTTCGGTTCTAAAAATAGATTCACTTCAGCTCAAAACTGGATAAACCCAAAGTTTCGGTTCTAAAAAATAGATTCACTCTCAGCTCAAAACTGGAAAAACCCATCTTCTCTCTCTCTTCCCCGTTGACTTCTCGCAAACTCACAGTGACCTCTCGTGAACTCTCGCGACCTCTCGTGACCCCAACCTCTTGTAACGAAGGCTCTCATTGGCTCCTTAACCAAGATGGCCGCCCCCACTTACCTTCCACTTCCGCGTCATAGACACGCCTCCAAGCTCAACGATTGGCTCTTCTCTCTTATTGCCATGACAACATGACCTCACTTCCGGTATGACACACTTCCGGTATGACCTCACTTCCGGTATGACGCACGTTCCGGTTATGACAGTCTCACAGGCGGCTCCATGGCGGGGCCATTTGAATTGACCAATCAGAAGCCAGCATTCTGATGACGTCATCAGTGGCGGTTAAATTCAAATGGCCCGCCATGGAGCTGCCTATTACTACTCACGTGTTTTATAATTGTAACACATTCCGGAAGTACCCGAACAACCCAATGAGCCAATAAAATTCATAGAAAAGTGACCTCCGAAGACATAATGTAATCAAGCGGAACATGTCGAAGCTTGCTATATTTAAGACTGTTAAACGAGGTTAGTACTGTTAAAGTTAGGTAATTAGAAAATAAATGAGAAAGAAATAAAATTATAATAAACTAAATGATAGATCAAAGAAAAATATCATCAAGAATAGACAGGTTCGTCACACTTACATACAAAATGTTCCTACATTTGGATTCACGGTTGCGGGCCTTCCGGGTTTTGTACGCGTCCTAAAAAAATGTAATCCGCAGTACTATAATTTGTATTGCTTGCTGTGAGGGATGGCGGGTCACTCACTAGCTAGTATGACGTCACAAACCGGTTTCAACCGAACCTCGCCATCAGCATTCCACTTACGATTTTTTCTTGGCGATTTTACGCTACGGATTGCCTTGTAATCATGTTCGTCATCGAGTTGCAAATTGAGGTTGGAGTTATTTCGATTTAAGAAAGAAAGTATATTAAAAAAAATTCCGATCTCCTTTAATACACTACAGTCAGGTGGACCCCTATGTGAGTTAATTCCCCTTCTTGTGTATGTTTTGGGATGTGTTTTGACATTATCTAGAAAAGTAATAGATAGAGTAAAAGTGAAAAAAGCAAAAATGTTCAGCACGCAAAGATCTACAAAAAGTCAATAGGGCCGAAATTGTCAGGTCGCCCTTCTGGTGGGGGCACAGGGGAAAAACTGACATTTTGGGACCAAATTTGTTATTGACTGCTGAGCTAGTTGGGAGTTTCTGAACGACGCCAAAGGTTTGGGAGGTAGTGTTGGGCTTGACCTCTTACATGCACTATGCCACATAATTTCTTATTAACTGCTGGGTTACTGCTTGAATTAATTGATTCTTAGTAAATACTAAAAACTAACAGGTTTATATCGTAACAAATGATATAACACTCTCTCTTACGTTGCATACCGTCATTTCTCAAGCATTCTATATGAAATTACTTTAGAATAATATTCACAATATGTACATAAGCTATGATAGTCTTATGTTGCATGTGATCTATATGACAAAAATTTAACTGCATTTGATAATTTTCCTGGTACAAGTTGACTTTTTTTGTTAGAGAAAAACTTTAATTTATTTCCTACATTTTCTCTGTCACTACATCATTCTGTTTGCATATTTATCTTGGGTACGTATTCAGGTTTAAAAGCCCGAATATTAATTATCACATTTCGACTCGTTTTTATCATAAATATTGCATTAATGTGACAGACTACTTATTTACCCAAAATGAATTGAATTTTAGCAAACAAAAATCTTAGAAGAGCACTCCGCATGAGGGGAGTACAGAAAGTTTTAGATTTTTATAAATTCTCGGAAGCCTAGGCCTTTTTCTGCTATCCAGACACTTAACCCATCCTTTCTAAAGTATATCACTGATTTAATTCCATTTTGTAAAAAAAAAACGTCAATTTAGTGTTTTAAAATCTTCACTTCTTTATTTTTGAATGCCGAATTCAATGGGGTTTGCAACCCTCATAATGTCCTCTACATCCGCCGACTAGGCTATTTTCCCCGACATAAGAAGTGAATATCACTGTTCTTTCGTATAAGACTTAAACTAACGTTGTATCACGGAAAACAAAGCGTCGTAAAACCACGGTCCGGAATTACCAGTTTCTTTCCTAGCAAAGCGATTCCGGAACGTGGTTTACAACGTTGAGGGATTCCGATCCGTGGTTTTACGACGATTGGATGACGCGCCCGGGTACGTTCATTCAGTTTAAAGAATAGGATATCCATCGATCATTAAATTTTTATATATCTAGCTGATAATAATGTGGGGAAAATCATATACATTTTGATATAATGCAAATTTTGTTCATATTCATACAGACTTAGAAAACGCAAATAAAAAAATATATACTGATATGCAGGGCAAACACTTAAGAGATAAACTGAAATAAAACTAAGCGTGGTCAAAAGCCATGAAATTCAAAATATATAAACAAATCCCGAGACAGATCTATGATTTGAACAGTAAAATTTTGATAATTTATTTTTAATTAATTTTCCAACTTCTTATTTAAAAATACAGCGAAACCTTGCCATTAAGACTACCTATCTGACTCAAACTGGTCTGATTAGTGAGGTGGTCTCTTAAGTAAGGTTTTGTACTGATTCAACATTAATTAAGAGACGGGGAAATTCATGGTCTTAATTGTGAAGTGGTCTCCTATGCGAGGTGTTCTTTAGGCGTGGTACCACTGTAAAGAGGTTTTAATCATTTTTTGTCAAATTTTCACACGAGTCTTTCGATTGTGTGTAATTCTGGGGATTCAGCTTGTAGGTATGCCACTCGGCTTTCTACTGGTTGCTGACTGAATGGAAAGAGAGAAACAAATTCCGTTTTAGATAAAAATTTCTTGTTTAATATTGAAGTATCAGATGGAAAGTGAATTTCGTAAATTCGCTTTCCACCTGGTTTAAATCGGAATTGCTCTCACTGACCAATCAGGAAGCTTGATACAGATGTCCTATAGTTAATTTGCATAATTCCCAGGATGAGTTGACATTAATTACTTAAGTTAATAATACAGTTCAAAGTGTGAAGGTCCATTAGGAAAGAGTTACGAACAAAGGGGGATTATGCTGACCGACGGTCGAAGTAAATAATTAATCTCCCAAAAAGGTACAATGTGTCAACTCAATTTCCGAAAGAATTTATTTCAAAGAGGCCGAAATCCTAAAGAATTTTCTTATTTACCGAAAGTCTGAAACATCTGTTAGATGTACATTAACATGACAACTAAGCAGGAAACATGTCAAAACTAAGAGAATTTACTTTGTTAACAAAAAAGCTTTAGAAAACAAAAACTGAATTGGCAAAATAACACATTTTTCCTTTTTAGAAACTTATCGAGTCTAAAATGACCATTCAATAAATATTAAATTGAATATTTGAAATAAAATTTATTTGAACACTTAATGTAAAAATTCATTAAATTTCATAATTGAAATTTCATGTGATATAACCCATGTTAATGGACATCTAACAGATGTTTCAGACTTTCGGTAAATAAGAAAATTCTTTAGGATTTCGGCCTCTTTGAAATAAATTCTTTCGGAAATTGAGTTGACACATTGTACCCTTTTTGGAGATTAATTATTTACTTCGACCGTCGGTCAGCATAATCCCCCTTTGTTCGTAACTCTTTCTAATGGACTTTCACACTTTGAACTGTATTATTAACTTAAGTAATTAATGTCAACTCATCCTGGGAATTATGCAAATTAACTATAGGACATCTGTATCAAGCTTCCTGATTGGTCAGTGAGAGCAATTCCGATTTAAACCAGGTGGAAAGCGAAATTTACGAAATTCACTTTCCATCTGATACTTCAAATATTAAACAAGAAATTTTTATCTAAAACGGAATTTGTTTCTCTCTTTCCATTCAGTCAGCAACCAGTAGAAAGCCGAGTGGCATACCTACAAGCTGAATCCCCAGAATTACACACAATCGAAAGACTCGTGTGAAAAGTGGTGGAGAATCAAACCGATCCCGGTCATCTCAATCTCAGTCGATTCAAAGCGGAATGCCAATCCAGAGGTACAGCCTAAGATCTGGACCCAATTCAACAAATATTTTGGAGGAAGAAATATCAAGCAATCTAATAAATTTTACTGGACCAGAAACAACTGTATCAAGTCAGCCAAGTGTACAGCCACTACAAGAAACAGTGCAAAATACAGTGGTAACAACAAACAATACAAATAACTCTATCATGTCTGTTAACAGTGAAAATCAATGCAATACTGTGCCGGCTCCCAGAATTGACCACACAGCACAATTGCAAAAATTTTCGGGGAAAGCCTCAAAAGTGAGTGCCAGCCAGTGGTGGACGCTGTTTATTCAGTGGTGCACTCTGCACACATTTACAGAGGCACAAATCCTACATAGATTTGTCTTTCATCTAAGTGGCATGGCGCAGCAGTGGTATCTGGCACTGCCGCCACAAGCAAAAAACACTTTGGCCAACCTCAAGGAGGCATTTTTTACGAGGTTTGGCAAAGCTAAAAACAGTTTTGACCTTGATGTGCTCAACATTCGGCAGCAATCCCAGGAGACTGCAGAAGAGTACATCACCAGGATCCAACAAATAGCCTGTGACGAAGACATTCCCAGCAGAATGCTGATAAACTTGATTGCCAAGGGGTTTAAGCCAGAGATACCAAAGAAAGTCCTTGATAAAGACCCCGAGACAATTGAGGATTTATTCAAATATTCTAAAAGGGCCGAATCAACTCTAAAATTAACGAAGGGTGAAAACAACATAATAGCCTCAATTGAAGGTTTAGAGGAAAGGCTATTATCAAAATTAACTGACCAATAAGCAAGCCAGCTAAACCAAGTTATAGCAGGGACCGTATACACAGAGGAACAGCCCCTACACATAGGCCTCAAAATCAAAACAGAAAATACTACCAGTATGATAGTTCTTATCAACAGTCCCAGTGGCAACCAGAACCCTACCAAGATTCCCAGTGGCAGTCCAACCGAACTCAATGGAAACGTTTCCAGTCCCCGCGCCAGTTCAATGGGCCACCAACCAGACCTCATTACAATAATCAGCACCCAGCTGCCAGACCAACCCAGTTCCGTGGACCATCTGGACCTCCTAGTAAGTGTAAACGTTGTGGTTTAGACTATTGCGATATACATAACTGTACAGCTTTTGGTCATAAATGCCAGCTTTGTTTTCGCCTACATCATTTAGAACATGTTTGTTTCACAAACCCAGAAAGTGCATTTTACAAACCAAATTTTTCTAGATAGGGACTCATGCCTACCTCTGGCATGGGTAGGCGCCTCGATGACCAATCCTCGGTTGAAATTAATTTGGCTACAAATTTAGTTAAGAATACTGTTGTTGTTTTTGTTAATGGTGTCAAAACAAATGCTCTTGTTGACACAGGTGCTTCTATCTCTGTTATTAGTACTGCATTTTTGTCAAAAACCAGTTTTGAAAACTCATTGCTACAAACACCTGATTATCAATATGTCAATGGTGTAGGAGGTCATTTAAAAGTGCTAGGCAAATTGAAATTACCCATTACATTTAAAGGTGGTACATTTTCTTTTCCTGTGCATGTTGTGGATAGATTACCCCACTCTTTAATTATTGGACTTGATTTTTTGCAAAAACATCAGGTGACCCTCAATCTAGCTGAAAACACTATGACTTTTTATAATGACTCAGCTAAGGTAAATGTTTTGAAAACTAACTCTGGTTTAGCAAGAGTAGCAAAGACTATTACTTTGCCCCCCTTTTCTGAGAATATTGTTTCTGTCCGAGTGTCAAAACGCTCCTCTGGTGAAGAAGTGCTTCTAGAACCAACTTCTGAAATTCAACATTTAAACATATTAGGTGCTAAATGTCTTGTCAAAGTAAGAAATGGTCAGTCAGCTTTCAAAGTGCTAAATCCAACAAATCAAGAAATTCAGTTGCACAAAGGTAAAGTTCTTGCATGTGTTTCAGATGTGGATTCAAGTACAGTTTACAATTTTGATGATAACACAGCAACTTCTTCAATACACAATACTGCACAAGTCAACATGACCAAAACAAATCAAAACACTACACATGTCAATACAAAGCCTAAAACAGTAAAAACACATCAAAAACTTAGTTTTGACCTCAGTAATTCAGACCTCAGTGCTAAACAAAAGCAACAACTAACACAGTTTTTACACAAGAACAGAGACATTTTTGCTTCTGGATATGATGAATTAGGACAATGTAACACCTACTTGCATAAAATTGAAACAGACCCAAATTCAAAACCTGTCAAAATGCCATTTTACAGAACCACTCCTTCAAATCATTCTGAAATAAACAGACAAGTTGAAGATCTTTTGAAAAATGATATCATTCAAGAATCAAACAGTGAGTGGCACTCTCCAAGTATTGCTTGTCAAGAAGGCTTCAGGTGAATTTCGTCTTGTAACAGATTTTAGAAAACTGAACAAGATAACAAAACCTATGTCATTTCCTCTCCCTCGCCTTGAATGTGTTTTTGATACTATTGGTCAAAGTCATGCTCAATTTTTTACCAGTCTAGATCTCCATAGTGCTTTTCTTCAAATTGGTATACATCCTGACTCAAGACACAAAGCTGCTTTCATCACTCAAAATGGTATTTATGAATACAAACGTATGCCATATGGGTTGATGAATGCTCCTGTCTCATTCCAAATGGTCATGACTCAAGTTCTAAGAGGATATTTAATGAAGTAAACTTTTAATGTAACAAAATTCTGGGCTTTTGAGTTTATTCTAATTTACCGTACATAGAGTAAATCCATATAATCTGACGGGATGGAGTCTTATGAACCATTACTTGCCCTGGACGAACTTTACTTTTAGGTAATAAAGCTTCATAACGTTAAAATTAGCAACTGTAACTACTTGCTGTCATACATAAGAGACTCTCCTCTACAAAAAAAAAAAAAAGAAAAGAAAACGCCGAGCGTAGCGAGCTGAAACAATTAAAGAATGAAATATGGCGAGCGAAGCGAACAGAAATTTTTTAAACATTAATCAATTTTCACCACAACTTTGGCACCAGTTAAGGTCAGATTATTTATTTTCTTGCTAGTCGAGGACAGATTATTTATTTTTAAGGCCAGAATATTTATTTTACAAAATCTGCCAGTCCCTCGTCAGAATCAAATGGTCGTCCCCTAAGTCTCCCAACAGGGACTAGTGGCAAATAGTCACGCCGCTCGATACTTCACATCCATGCAAGCGAATAGTTACTACCCGTGTGATAACATGCTTCAGGTTTGATCCAAATTCAAACCGGAACCGATACAAACACTCTGGAGGATAATTCGGTTCTATTTCAACTCTAAACTGTAAATTTTCGTGAAATGTGTTACTTTGTCTGGGTATTAGGAACATTATTTATATTGTGTTTTATGGCCATTTTGTTTGCTGAGTACGGAATGGAGACTGCTTCTTTGCTATCTCAAATCTTAAAGTACGTACTCAAGACTTGAGCTTGAGTTTTTTTCTTAAAACAATGTTGGTGACGTCGGCTGAGCTTGAGAAATGGAATTTGAGTAATTTTCACAGAGTTGAGCTTGATTTTATACTTAATTAAGTTTGGTGGCGGTGGACCCGGGTCCGTTTAGAAATTGACTAACGAAGCAATGACTGGTCAAAATACTATCCATGTCGACACTACGATAATAATGCTATAAGAAATTGCGTGTAGGCTTCTATTAATTCATTAACGCGATTAGATTTTTTAAAACTAGACCCGTTTTAACGCATGCTGAATATATATATATATATATATATATATATATATATATATATATATATATATGTGTGTGTGTGTGTGTGTGTGTGTGTGTGTGTGTGTGTGTGTGTTCAAATCGCAATTTAACCATACCCAAATTTTAATCTATTGCGATTAGCAAGAAAAAAAAACCAAAATGCGTTTTTTTTTCAATTATTCAAAATGGGTTCCCGGTTATTACAATTGCTCCACTGAGCATGAGCACCTGGGTTTTCCTCGGTTTATATATGCATAGGCGGAGGCGGATCGGGAACTTCAAGGAGGTGAAAGAAGGCCTAACACTATATATATATTATACTATTTTTTATAGATTGTTATTCAATACAAACATCCCTCGGCAAAGTTTATAAATTGTTGGATAAATTGTGAAACAATGATTCATTCGAGACTTTGGAGACACGTACTTTTTAATAACAAAAATTAGGAAATTCAGAAGCTTCCAGACACTATCTGACGACAAGCCCCATGCTCTGAGGGTTTCAAGTCTATAGTACATCATCGCCAAGCGGATCGAGGCGCGAAAATTTCGAGAAATTTACTATTGATTTCCCAGCCATTTATAGAATAGATCCAGAGAATTGAGAGGTACAAACTACTACATAAATAAACGTTTCCCATCGGGCAGCAACGGACAAAGATGACAACTCATTGACATTAGCATTACCGCCATTAGAAAGGATCAAATAGATCTAGGGCCCAAATAAATAAATCAGAACGGCGGTGAGAAGGTGAATATGCTTTGAAAATTCCTGGATCCACCCCTATGATTCTCTATGAAGTAATGTAATAGCGATTGAGCTAAAGGGGAAACTATTCTAGCGCAAGCTAGTAGGAATACCATATAACTTACCCTGACACATTACCCCCCTCCATTGAAAGAGTCGTC